>JXCR01133432.1:14985-29535 GCA_002079205.1 Phalaenopsis hybrid cultivar
CTCATCCTCAAGTCTTGTGTTTATCCTTCGGGATAGATACAGGATTTGAGGTACAGTGCTCTTTCATTTTAAACTATGAAAATTATGGGGTCAGTTTGACTTCATCTTTTTCAAAACTAAAATTTTTAAAACGTCCTTCCGAAGCGGGCAACGGGATTTCGATTCCGACGACCGACAACTTCTTACGAGCAACCCCACAAACAAACCAACCCCCGAAATAACGCCGACAACTATTGTTAAATAAATTTACTAGATTTAATTTTATATGTCAATTTAATCACTTTTTATGGATGTAAGAATTTATGCATTCTTTCTTAAATTGATCCATTGTTGACTTTATTTATTGGGGTTATGTATTTGCTGACCTTCATGTTATATTTAAAGCTCAAAATTTCAATTTAAGTTTTATTTTTAGTTAACTACATTTGGTGAACTTTGAGTGAAGTTGTTTTTAGTTTTGTTTATGACACATTTTGGATTAAATAGATCTTTAGGGTTTCTTTAATTTTGTTGTTTATTTTAGGGTTGGTGATTTAGGTGATTTAGACAATTTAGTTTTTATTAGCCTTAATTTCAATTCACAATTTTATTATGTGTTGATTTAAATTTTCCTTTGGATATAATTTTTTTATTACTTTAGTTTCGTGTTAATGCTATTTTATTAACAACTTTAAGAGATTTTATTCAGTTTCAAATGTGACTTGTGATGATTTATCTTTCTTTGGTTCAATTTTGATAATTTTTAATAAAGATTTTTTTTTAATTCTTTATTTCAATTTTGACATTTTTTTAGGGTTTCAAAATTTGTAGGGTTCCCAAACAAATGTAATCCTTACCTTGATCAAAAGTTAACCCTATACTCAATGGGCTTTTGACAAACAAAAGAAGGAAATAAGACCTTAGGGGTGTAAAGTGAGCTACCAAAAGGGAAACCTAAGCATTTTTGGTCAAAATGTCTCTAATGGCTTTTTGCATCTTATATAACTTCAACTTGGCCTTTAATGAATAATTGTTAATAATCTCAACCAAATGTTGAGGCTTAGGCGTATAGTATATAAAACCCTAATGAGTGAGGATTGGATTGAAGTTCTATTTTGGTGTTGGTTCCTTCACTAGTCTTCTAAGAGAGCCATTAGGAAAATCCTAAGCTAGATCTTAGATTCATGCCCTTTAGCATTGGGTTTTACTGTAGGTTAAATTATAAAGGGGAATTTCTTATTAATGTGTCTTAAGTTAAAGGTCCTCGAGGTGAGTCCTTAGATTTTGTGAAAGATTTTCCTCAACAAATTATAATGAACCCAAATGTCCTCTAAAATGTCAAAAATATTGCAATTATGTTCACGTGATGACCCAAAATAAATTTAGAATCCCTTGGATCATTTTAAATTCATTGAGTATTACGAAGTTGTTGATTTAATTGTCACAATTATATTAGGAGTCTTTTAGGTTGCAATTGTGATCAGTTTAATCCTGATATCCTAATTAGCCCATGAGTAAAGAAAATGAGTATTCACTTAATATCATGTTAAGAGTTGTATAAGCGAGCACTCCTAGGAGCATGTTTGACCATTGGGATCTTTACACTATTGTCCCTCAGTTAGGTTCGAGCTTGTAATGCTTGAGATGTTTCACTCTTACTTATGTTTCTTAACTATTCCTTAAATGATATTAAATCAAACCTAATTCATTACTAAGCGTATGAGGCTTAAGGGTAGATTTGTAATTTTGAAATAAAAGTCTTATAAAAATTGTGTTTGATTCTTATTAGAAAGATTGAACTATATTTAACCATTAGTTGGGAGTTAAAACCAATATTTTATTCATTTCCTAATTCATACCCCTCACACTTAGATCATCCAAGTTTTCATTTCTTCCTATAGCCAACAATTTAAATAATTACAATTTTACCCATTGTAGAAAAGGCTATGAGTGAGTTACTACCCTACTTTCCCTCACATTTCAAACATCTCAATAGATTAATCACTTTAATTTAATACCTTTCTCTTCTGGTTTAACCTAAAAAATTGATTAAATTGGGGATAAGGTGTTAAATTCCTAAATTATAATTATACCCTTAGGGTTTATACTTCGTATCTCTTTCAGCAAATGACCATCAAACTTTGCTGACCTCTTAGACATGAACTAATTAAGGCATTGAAGGAGGTATTATATTCTTAAAATTTTTAACTATTTTTCATAATTATTTTNCCATCTCAAAAGATTAATCATTTTAATTTAATACCTTTCTCTTTTGTTTTAACCTAAAAAATTGATTAAATTGGGGATAAGGTGTAAAATTCCTAAATTATAATTATACCCTTAGGGTTTATACTTCATATCTCTTTCATCAAATGACCATCAAACTTTGCTGACCTCTTACACATGAACTAATTAAGGCATTGAAGGAGGTATTATATTCTTAAAATTTTTAACTATTTTTCATAATTATTTTTAATCCATAATTATGAGTTTCCAATGTTAATTAATTTAATTATCCAAGTTATGTTCTCAATCCTTTAGAAAATTTTATGTTGCTAAAAGTTAGAGGACTACTTAGAGCAATTTTCATGATTTTTAAATTGTCTTTAAATTTTTATGATTTTCTAACTTGTTTTGATAAATAAATAAATAAATAAAAAATATTTTTTTTATTTAAAAAATTTACCTTTTTTTTTTTTCATTAATCCCNTAAAATGGGTTTTTCCATTTGAATGCAATAGTTTAAAATTGCACTTTCTCTTGTAACTTTACTAATCTTCATGATAGGGAGTAATTTTGTAGATATGAAGAAATGTCATTGTTTTGATATTAGATTAAGTAGCAAAGCAGAGAAACTAACGTATCCCTCATCTCTGATTTCCTAATGATCATTTTCATCTGTCAGAAAATTATGTACATCTTGCATCATATCTCTCGTTGGGATAAAATTTTTATAATGACAGATTGGAACATTTTCTATCATATACAAATCATTAATTTGAGCCAGAGTAAATGGTACAACCTTACCTCAAATGAAAAAGACTCCTTGGGTAATTCCATGTAAGTTTGCCTTAAATTCCTTCACTACTAGTACTACAACTGCATCGGCAATGTAGCACAGAACTCCCAACATCTTTGTACAATGATTTTCTCGATTTGTGAACTTGGATTACTCAATCTATGATTGAAAAAGCCTCTCTTCTTGATAAGCCTCTTCTTAGTGATGACTTTATCATACAATCTTTGTGCGTCAAAACTGATAAACTTTCTTTTATTGAAAACTCCATACCTGGAAGTATTTTTGGAATTGGAAGCCATAAAATTCAAAATTAGGAAGTTTCTGGATGTCCAAGGCAGTTTTTAAAACTTTAAAAACACCTCTCAGTGGTTGTTAAGAAGCAAAATTCTGCCAAAGTCCACCGAATTTTCTCTACCGTGCAAAACTGCTCAGGACATCGTCAGCGCTCCCGATGGTGTTGACGGTGCCCATTCTGGCGCCGTCGGAGCCAAAGGCCAAAATTGTGTCTTTTATTTTTTTTGTTCACTTCGATTCCAAATTTTCCTCCAATATCAGTATTTATCTTAATTTATGATATATAAAATTTTGTAGGATTCAAAAAATACTATTATTTCCTAATACATAAATACACTTATTAAACAACATAGTAATAGCCCTTGGTTTAATGCCATCATCCCGATGTACCATTGTTTGATCGGGATGACTTAACATTAAAACTTTAAATTGTGGTATTTTTCCTTCATAATAATGTTTCAATCGATGCCCATTAACTTTAAGAATCTTTCTAGTTTTAGGGTCTTTAATAACAAGAGTTTCATAATGATAGACTTTAATCACTTTAAATTGTCATAACCATATGGATTTCAGTTTTCTTGGAAATAATCTTAATATTGTATTATATAATAGACCTTCTTATCTAGGTTCAAATTTCTTATTAATAATCTTATGATCATTCCATATTTTCATTTTCTCTTTATAGATTTTTGCATTATCATGTGTTTCATTTCTAATCTCCTCAAGTTCATTGAGTTGTAATAATTTTTTCTCATCAGCATTTTTTAGATTAAAATAAAATTGCTTAATAGCCCAAAATGTTTTATGCTCCAATTCTACTGGTAAGTGACATGTTTTTCAAAAAATAATTCTATATGAGGACATTCATATAAGAGTCTTATAAGCAGTTTTGTATGCCCATAATGCAATATCTAATCTAGCAGACCAATCCAATTTATAGGAATTTACAGCTTTTTTTAAAATTCATTTTATTTCACGATTTGATATTTCTTCTAGATCGCTAGTCTGAGGATGATAAGAACTAGAGAATCTATGCATTATATCATATTTTATTTATTAATTTCTCAATTATCTTAATTCAAAAATGACATCCTCCATCAGTAAAAATTACTCTCGGCATTCCATTTCTTGTAAAAATATTTTTATTTAAAAATTTAGAAACACTTCGAGCATCACATTTAGGTATAGAAACACCTTCAATCCATTTGGACAAATAATCAACAACAAGTAATATATATATAAATTTCTAAATGAAGGCATAAATGGTCCCATAAAATCTAATCCCCAAACATAAATAATTTCAACTTCCAATGTGAAATTTAGAGACATTTCATTTCTTCTAGAAATATTTCCTACTCGTTGACATGTATCGCATGTTTTAATATATTCAATAACATCTCTAAAAAGAGTATGCCAACAAAATCTAGCTTGCAAAATTTTATATGCATGTCTATTTGTTCCAAAATGTCCTGCAAATTTAGAATCATGACATCTTTTAATTATTTGTTGAGTTTCCTCATAAGGCACACACCTTCTAATAATTAGATCTTTACATTGTTTATAAAAATATAGGTCATTCCAAAAATAGAATTTTAAATCATATAAAAATTTTTTTAATTATTGATTCTTAATATCTGGTGGTAGAATATCACTTACAATATAATTTACTATATCGGAAAAACCACAGTATATTTATTTCATCAATATTATATTTGTCCATGAGGGAAATTTTCTAAAATTTCATTTGCAAAATTAGTTAATATTTTTTTCTGGTCTAGACAAATGATTAGCTATTTAATTATCATTTCCTTTTCTATCAACTACAGTAAAATGAAACTCTTATAATAGAAGTATCCATCTAATTAATCTTGGTTTAGCATCATTCTTTTGCATCACGTAATTAATAGCAGAATGATATGTTTGCACTATACATTTAGTTTCAATCAAGTAAGGTTTAAATTTATCAAAGGCATAGATAATAGCTAATAACTCTCTTTTAGTAGTAGTGTATTTAATTTGAGCATCATTTAAAGTTTTACTAACATAATATATTACTTTAAAAATCTTGTTATGCCTTTATCCTAAAACAACTCCAAGAGCATAATCACTAACATCGCTTATTCTTTCAAGTGGTTTCTCCCAAACAGGCTGGACTATTATAGGTGCAGTGATTAATTTTTCTTTCAATAGTTCAAATTCTTTTATGCATTCCTCATTAAAATCAAATTTTGTATCTTTTGCTAAAAGTTGGCATAATGACTTAGTTATTTTTGAAAAAAAATTTTATATAACACTTGTAGAAACCAGCATGTCCTAGAAAACTTTTTACCCCTCTATCTGTAGTCGGTGGTGGTAATTTTTCAATAATTTGAAATTTTGCATGATTTACTTACATGCCATTTTTAGAAATTTTATGCCCAAGTACAATTCCTCCTGCAACCATAAATTGGCATTTTTCCCAATTTAATACTAGGTTGATTTTTTCACATAAATTTAGAATTTTTCTAAATTATTAAACATAATTCAAATGAAATCCCAAACACGGAGAAATCATCCATAAATTCTTCCATTCCATGTTCAATCAAATTACTAAATATTGACATAATACATCTTTGAAATGTTGTAGGTGCATTGTAAAGTCCAAAAGACATTCTACGAAAAGCAAATACTCCACAAGGGCTTGTAAATTTTGTCTTCTCTTGATCCTCAGGAGTTGGAATTTGATAATAACCAGTGTATCATCTAAAAAACAATAATATTTGTTTTCAGCCAATCTATCTAACATTTGGTCTAAAAAGGGTAAAGGAAAGTGATATTTCCTGGTGGACATGTTTAATTTTCTGTAGTTTATACAAATTTGCCAACCAGTAACTTTTCTTATTAGAATTAATTCATTTTTCTCATTTTCTTAAACGTTCACTCCTTTCTTTGGAACACAGTGAATTAGTCTTAAACAAGCATTGTCTGAAATAGGATATATAATTCCAACATCTAACTATTTTAAAATTTATTTTTTAACAACTTATTTCATTGTTGGGTTTAATCTCCTCTGAGGATCAGTTTTAGGTTCATACTGTTCATCTAATTGAATTCTGTGCATACAAATTGAAAGACTGATTTCTTTAATATCTATCAAAGTTCATCCAAAAGCCTTTTTATATTTTTTTAACATTTCTATTAATTATTATTCTAAATTTTAGTTAACTCAGAATATACAATAATAGACAATGTAGATAAATCTCCTAAAAACACATTTTAAATGGGCAGGTAATACTTTCAGTTCAAGTTCAAATGATTTAATACTTGAAGGAATAAGATTTTTATTATCATTTTCCAACAAATCTAATGTTTCAAATTTTTCCTGAATATTATTTAAATTTTCTTCTTTTATTTCATTCTCATTTTCACAAAATTCTTCTTGGCTTAATTTGTCTTAAAACTCTTTCTTAAATTGCTTATTACTTCGATAATCAGTAACTTTCATCCTAAAACATTTAGTACCTTTTTATATTGCAGGATATTTCATAGCTTTTGTAATATTAAATATTACTTCTTGATCATTAACTCTCATTATGAATTCTCTTTTTTGCACATCTATCACAGCTTTCCCTGTTGTAATAAATGGTCTCCCCAAAATAATAGGAATCTCTTTATCTTCCTCCATATCTAATACTATAAAGTCTACAGAGAAAATAAATTTATCCACTTTTACTAATACATCTTCTATAACTCCTTTATGATAGGTTATTGGTCCACTTTTACTAATACATCTTCTATAACTCTTTTAGGATAAGTGATTGATTGATCAACTAACTAAAGAATTACAATAATAGGGGAAATCTCTTCTAAATTTAAAGATTTAAAAATTGATTGAGGCATAAGATTGATACTCGCTCCTAAATCACATAAGGCTTTTCTGTAAAACATTTCACCAACTGCATAATGTATAGTAAAACTACCCGGATCTTGTAAATTCTTAGGAAGCTTTTTCTGAATAATTGCACTACACTCTTCACTGAGTGCAATGGTCTCATGATCTGCAAACTTCCTTTTCTGGTTTAATATATCTTTCATAAATTTCACATAACTTGGCATTTATTCTAAAGCTTCAATGAAAGGAATGTTTATCATTAATTTCTTTTAAGGATTTTCAAAAATTTTATAAATTGTTTGTCTTTATTCTTCTGCTTGAGTCGTTGAGGAAACAGTGGTAATAGTTTTTCTAAGGGAACATGTGTTTGTTCATTTTCATTAAGGTCACTTTCCATCTCTTCCTTCTCCTCATCAACTTCAATTTCTCTTTGGATTCTTGTTTCAACTTCTTTTCCACTTTGTTATTTTGATCTTTGGGATTAACTTCCACAGTACTCGGAAGATTTCTTAAAGGTCTGTTACTAAGTGCAGTAGCAATATGTCCTAATTGATTTTCATTGTTTCTAATAGCAGCCCCTTGATTTTGTATTTGATTTCTCATATTTAACATTACTTCTTCCATCATTAACTTCTTTTCCTTAACTTGTGGGTTAGTGTTAGAGTTAAATCTATGAGGATAATAAGGTTAATAGTTAGGATTTACTTGAGTGTTTAAATTTCCTGAGGGGTTCATTGAATTGTTATAATTATTCTAACTAAAATTAGGGTAATTTTGCCATCCAGGGTTGTAATAATTAGAATACGGATCATTATTTTGATTATTAATAGCATTCAAAGTTTCATAAGATGATTGAGTATCAATTTCTGTCCTAAGAAAATTTCCTCTAATACTAGTGGTATTTGAGAATAGTTCACTCCAATTTAATCAATTTCTTTTGATATAACAACAATTTGAGATGCCAAAATAGACATTGCATCAGAGTCATGAATACTAGCTACTCTCTTAGGATTTACTTATTCAGAGGGCCATTGAAAAATGTTAGTAGCCATTTCTTCTATTAAATAGTATGCTTCATGGAAAGTCTTTGACATTAAAGATCCTCCTGCAACAGCATTTATAATAGATCTAAGTGATCCTACTAATTCCTTATAAAATGTTTGAATTTATAACCAATCTGGTAAAGCATGGTGTGAACATTTTCTAAGGATCCTTAAATCTTTCCCAGGCTTCATATATCAATTTCCCTTCAAATTGACAAAAAGATGTGATATCATTTCTAAGCTTAACAGTTTTCTAGGGTGGAAAATATTTAGCCAAGAATTTTTGTGATAGTTCTCCCAAAGTTCTAATAGATCCAGGTGCTAATGAATTTAACCAAGCTTAAGCTTTGTCCCTTAAATAAAAAGGAAAATTTCTAAGCCTGACATCATCATTAGACACTCCATTATATTTAAAAGTAGCACATATTTCAAGAATCCCTTAATGAAAAGGAAAATTCTAAGCCCAATAACATCATTAGACACTTCGTCATATTTAAAAGTAGCACAGATTTCAAAAAAACTAACAAGATGTAAGTTAAGATCTTAAGTAAGTGTTCCTCCAAACTGATTATTTTGTATCATTTGGATAAAAGCAGGTTTGAGCTCAAATGAATTAATACAAACATTAGGATTTTGAATTGTTAAGTGAAGTTCATCTGTTGTTGGATTAACAAAATCTTTTAAAGGTCTTTGTCAATTTTTATTTATTTGATTATTTAAGTTATTCCCCATTTCGTTCAAATGTTTAGTTTCTTTTTGTTGTTTTCAAAATTTTCTAATAGTATGTTCTAATTCTGAATCGTAAGGTACTAAACCTTCACATCCAANATTTTGTTGTTTTCAAATTTTTCTAATAGTACGTTATAATTCTGAATCGTAAGGTACTAAACCTTCACATCCAATATTTCACATAAACAAATATAATAAGAAAAGAAAATTTTCTTAAAAATATTCTTAAATATAAAGTTATATATTTTTTTAATTTATATTTTATAATTTTTTTTGATATTTTATATTTTGTAAATTTTTATCTCTAAATTTCCTAATTTACCAAATCTATTTAATTTAATGTTACCTTCCCCGACAATAACGCCAAAAACTTGATCAACGGAAATATAGTTGTGTAAAATTTATAAAATTGGCTCTGTTTTACAGCCGTGCCAAAAACTTGATGTGGTATTTTATGAATAATAACATTAAGCACTTAATATTGGTATTCTATGCAAGTACACATATTGTTATCAAGTAATATAAGACTTTTTATTTAAGTCCCAAATATCGATCCGACGAAGAAAATTTAAATTTGAAATGATAAATTAACTAAGAAATTCACATAAATAAAACAAAATTACTATCATTAGTTTCAAATGTTTAAGATACTATCAAAGCTAAATAATTGACTGTTACCAGAATTTAAATGCAGAGTTCAAAATAGTAATTACTAAACTATGTTTATGTCATGAAGCTTTCTAATATGAAAAAACATCTTTCCTACTACAATGAGCTTTTTGGTGAAATGAGATGAGATAAATGGTTTAAATTTATATTGTGCCAAATAGGAGCAATTTTAATTCTTTGCCCTATTTTAGTGTTATAAAAAATCATTGGCTAATCTTAGGTTTAGTCCCTACATCCATGGTTAGGCTAGGATGATATTGGCTCCCACTCCAGAGCTCCCACTTCCCTTCCCTTGAAGTCTAACTCCCGCTTTAGTTTTTAAACACCAAGATTGAATTGGGGATTTTGTGTCTGTCACCCTAGAAATCTCCAATTCTACACCCAACAAAGTATATTTCCCTATTTATTTGCTTTTCCAAATGAATGAAATACTCCTTCATGGACTTAAATGTGATTCTCATTCTATTGTAGAACTCATACTCCATTTTCTGGATCATATGTTTCAGAACATATTTTAACAATTCAATTGGCTAAATCAAAAAGTAAATTAAGAGAGGAGTTGAAAAACCATCACAGTTTTTTTTATCTTTTAACTTTGACACATCCAAACTATCTCTTAATTTCATCATATCTCAGAGTAAGGAGAAAGATAAAGGAAACTACTCAGAATTCATGAGAAAGATATAAGAAAACACAAATTTCATATATAAAAGAAAGTTCATACAACAACAATAAACAAATAACACTTATCTGAAACTCTTTCTCAAAGCAAATCCCTTGCAGCCTCTCTTAAGAAATATAAGAAGAAGAAATCTTTCACTTCTCTTCCTCTCCAACACTTCTTAGAAAAGAATTCACACTTAAAATCACCACAAAAACACAAAACTATAAATAACATAATTAACTAAAGGTGTGGAATGGTGTGGAATGATGTAAAGTGGCAAGAAGAGAAGCGAAAGGGGTGATGGATGGCTGAGAGGGGTGAAGGAAGCGGAGAAAGGGCCCTTTCCTGATCAATTTTGGCTCTAAATAGAGCCTAGGATTGGTTCTCCAATAAGTGCATCAAAAAACTCTTCCAAAAATTTTTCGAATCTTCTAGAAATAGGGTCTGCACCGACACTAGTGTCTTCGGCGCCAGAGGCCATTTAATTTAGTCCATCTTCTCCGTCAAACGATGTTGTCGGCGCTGAATAATTTTTCAAATTCTCCATTTGGAGTCCAAAATTCATCGTTTTTTGCTCCAAGTCCTAAAAATCAACAACCTGCAACAAAGTAAAAAAAAATACCTTCCATTAAAGTGCAATATCATAAAAAATGTGTATAAAATATGGGTCTAAATATGCATATATTATTGGTGTGTAATTGAGGCACTAGTATCTTTTCTCCTTGGTGTTAAGTGGGCGGCACCTAGATGCCAACCTCTCAGGTTGCCAGGGTTGAGACTGACATCCAGGGGTCTGGCTTCTAAGCGCTAGTGGGTCTGGCACCTAGGTGTCAGTTTCCTGCAAGCTCTTCTACTCCAAGTTTCCTCCACTTTTCTCTACTTCCAAAACCTATTTTACCTGTAAGAAATACATAAAAATATCATTCTTTAAAGTGAAATTTCATCCATAAAAATGTATAAACATAAAAAAATTCAAACATTCTTTTCTACATAGCATGAAAAACTTTCACATGGTGACTTGACTCATATATGGTCTGGTATTGGCTCCCCAAAGATTAGAATTGGGTGGGTTTGACATGGGTGTCGGGTGGTGGGTTTTAGATATTTTACATCTTTAGGTTTGTCTTTAATGCCTGTCTTAGTTTCAATTAAATCCTGAATTTCTTATTGGGTTATTGAGTAGGTGGGTTTTGGATTTTAGGGTTTAGATTTGGGTTCATGAGTTTTAAGTTTTATCTTGGGCTTTTCAGGCTTGGACTTGGATTATGGCTTTTTTATTAAGGTTTGTTGTTTTAGGATTTAGATTTTAACTATTGTTAAATAAATTTACTAGATTTAAATTTATATGTCAATTTAATCACTTTTTATGGATGTAAGCATTTATGCATTCTTTCTTAAATTGATCCATTTTTGACTTTATTTGTTGGGGTTATGTATTTGTTGACCTTCATGTTATATTTAAAGCTTAAAATTTTAATCTAAGTTTTATTTTTAGTTAACTACGTTTGGTGAACTTTGAGTTAAATTGTTTTTAATTTTGTTTATGACACATTTTGGATTAAATAGATCTTTAGTGTTTCTTTAATTTTGTTGTTTAATTTAGGGTTGGTGATTTAGGTGATTTAGACAATTTAGTTTTTATTAGCCTTAATTTCAATTGACAATATTATTATGTGTTGATTTGAATTTTCCTTTGGATATAATTTTTTATGACTTTAGTTTCCTCTTAATGCTTTTTTATTAACAACTTTAAGAGGTTTTATTCAGTTTCAAATGTGACTTGTGATGATTTATCTTTCTTTGGTTCNCTATCGGATGATCGGGAAACCCTCGGAGGAGGTAACCTACGGTTGCTAACGGGCTTCCCACGATTTAAATGAAATTATGTAATTAATTAAGTTGAATTTAATAAGTTTATTTGGACCAAGTGAATCTAATAGAAAATAGTGATGTCGGAACGAGCGAACAGTAGGATCCTAACCAATGTCACTCTAATCAACTTTAATATGCCCTCATAAAATTTAAAGAACTTCAACCATAGGGCCACTGTTGCTCTAATCAACTTTAATATGCCCTCTATAAAATTTAAAGAACTTCAACCATAGGGCCACCTGATTTGACATTATAACTTGACACACTTGAAAACTCAAACTCATCGCGGCGAGGAGCTTGGAGCTAGCATGCGTTATAACATGGCACACTAGATAACTCAAACTCGTCGCAGCAGGAGCTTGGAGCTAGCTTGGTGGGCAGCAGACGCCCTTATAAAATTTAAAGAACTTCAACCATAAGGCCACCTGATTTGATATTATAACTTGACCCAAGATAACTCAAACTCGTCGCGGTAGGAGCTTGGAGCTAGTTTGGTGGGCAACACGGTCATCTTCAGCAGCAAAATCTGTCTTCCTCAGCTAAACCAATCTTCCTTCCTTAGACCTAAACAACAAAGCCATAGGACTTCAAGGTTGCTTTCTTATGCAACGTAAATCCTCACCTTATTAAAGCCATAAGACTTCGAGGTTGCTTGCTTATGCAACGTAAATCCTCACCTTATCTTTAGGCTAAATACATAGGACTTCGAGGTTGCTTGCTTATGCAACGTAAATCCTCACCTTATCTTTAGGCTTTTGTGTAGCCCTGCTATACAATATAAGCCCTAACTCATCTTAGGATTCCGAGGTTATCATTTGTCACGACCTAAATCCTCACATCTTTCAGGCTATTTGGGACTTTGAGGTTGCTTGCTTATGCAACGTAAATCCTCACCTTATCTTTAGGCCTTTGTATCCTGCTATATAATATAAGCCCTAACTCGTCTTAGGATTCTGAAGTTGTCGTTTGTCACGACCTACTTTTTTCTTGCTTATGCAACGTAAATCCTCACCTTATCTTTAGGCCTTTGCATAGCCCTGCTATTCTCATGCAACGTAAATCCTCACCTTATCTTTAGGCCTTTGCATAGCCCTGCTATACAATATACTCTTAAATCATCTTAGGATTTTGAGGTTGTCGTTTGTCACGACCTAAATCCTCACATCTTCCAGGCTATACCGTCTTAGGATTCCGAGGTTGTCGTTTGTCACGACCTAAATCCTCACATCTTCCAGGCTATACATCTTAGGATTCCGAGGTTGTCGTTTATCATGACCTAAATCCTCACATCTTCCAGGCTATTTGATCTTAGGATTCTGAGGTTGTCGTTCGTCACGACCTAAATCCTCACATCTTCCAAGCTATTTGATCTTAGGATTCTGAGGTTGTCGTCCGTCATGACCTAAATCCTCACATCTTCCAGGCTATTTGCATCACCTTATCTTTAGGCCTTTGTATAGCCCTGCTATATAATATAAGCCCTAACTCGTCTTAGCCCGAGGTTGTCGTTTATCACGACCTAAATCTTCACATCTTCCAGGCTATTTGTGTGATCATTCGAGATTTTCGTTTGTCACAACCTAAACCCTCACATCTTCCAGGCTATTTGTGTGATCGTTTCACACGAAAAGGTTGTCGTTTGTCACAACCTAAACCCTCACATCTTCCAGGCTATTTGTGTGATCATTTCATTGTCATTTGTCACGACCTAAATCCTCACATCTTCCAGGTTATTCGTGTGATCATTTCACACAAATGTAAGCCCTAACTAATAAAATTGGCAGGATAAAACATCTAAATATTTCTCCTCAAAATTGAAGCCAAACNCGTTTTCAAATTACACTAACTTGTCCCTTTAAGGGTCTTCACCCACATAATTCTTAAATTGAATGATAAATGATAATTACCCCTTTTCTTGGGGATAATTGACACATCATTGTTCACTGAGTATTAAGGATATTTACAGGATGGACAATTAATCAAAATGATAAGTTTAAATGGACTCGAGACTTTTCACTAGTTGGTGAGGGAGAGGCATGGACCTGTTTCCTCCCTCTTAACTTGTGGATAACTCACAAGCCTATTAAACTTAATATTCTTTGCTTAAAGGAATCTTCCTTAAAATTTTTAAGGACTCACCAAAATACAACATAGAGTTAGGAAAACCACTAGAACTTTACTTTTCCTACTCTTCATAAATGCTTTAACATGCATTTTAGGTTTCAGGTGGTGGAACGAGAAGACTCGCCATGTACACTTTTACAGTATTTCAGCATTTCTTTTCTTGTACTTTCCTACTGTATTTTTATACCTGCAAATTTGCATGCTAAACAACGATCTCACCCTGCATGAAAACTAAAACCATCAGAATAGCCACATAACCATAACCAAAACCTAAAATTAAAAATCA
>JXCR01133435.1:4814-57434 GCA_002079205.1 Phalaenopsis hybrid cultivar
TTTTTTTTTTTTTTTCAGGTATTGTCGTCAATCCTTTTTTTTTCTTTTTCAAGTGAGGATTACTATATCTGGATAGTCTTTAATGATTTTGAACATCACCTTTCTTTCCCTAAGTTTGAAACTCAAAGCATTCCTTTACCTTATAAGTATTTCATAGCTTTTACATCTTTGAGCCCCAATCTTTTATTCTCAAACGAATTTCTAAGATTCTTAATATTTCAAAATATAGTTTTCTTTACTTTAAATAGTTAACTATATCTTACTCTCTTATACTAAATATCTTAATCTAAAAAACTAATTTTCCTTACAAAAATATTCTTTTAAATCTACCATAATATTTAAATATCTACAAAATATAGTTATTTGACATAAATTCACTACCAAAAATCATATTAATATCTTTTGAAAATATTAAAATTGAGAACATCTAATAGTTAATATTTTTCTTCCCTCCCCCAAACTTAATATTTTCAATATGAAATGATACAGGTGGAAAGAAAATTCTAAATATAAATCATACCTCAGTACTTTAGGCATTTTCATCATTCTAAAATTTTTGCAGTTCCTTCTCAAAATTTTAACTTCAACTAGTCTCTAATATTATGAGCTTTCTACACATATAAATCATTAGAGAATTTTGTTGGTAATGAAATTTTGAAATAAGTACAAAACTAAACATTATACAAATAGAATATTTTGCTAACACATCCACAATACTAAACAAAAAATAATTACAAATATATTAAAATGAAAATAAAAATCACATCACATTACAATTTTACAAGGTACTAATCAACATCTATTATAACTACACATGCAAATTGCAACTACCACACTAAACCTTTATAAAAATAATTAAAAATTATTCAATTGAAACAAAAATAAAAATGAAAGTACAAACACACAAACATTTATCTCTATTACGAAAGTACAAAAATAAAAGTACATTAATTACTATTATATATTAAAATCTCATACTGTATCCTTGTCTCCCTGGTCAGCAGGTGGATTAGGCTGATACTGAGAATAACATGAGCATTCAGGAAAAGTAACATCAGGCTCACCTCTGTAGTGTCGGGCCTGAGCTTCATAGTAAGCTATCTCAAAGTCAGAATTTCTCTGTAGGTATTCACTATCATAATCGTGTATACGTTTTCATCCCCAAATTCTTTCATTTATTTGCTCTATACTCTTCTGCTGCAAGGTTAACTCATTCATTAAATCATTCAGGGTAGGGGAACTAGATGAAAAAAGGTCATAACTAGTAGAAGGGATATCTCTACTAGTAGAAGGGATATCTCTACTAGTAGAAGGTTCTTTACTCCTACTCCCTAATCTCCATGCTTCATGGGATTCATACGTCTTTAAATTAGCTTTACAAATGGGTTCCATAGGGTAAACTCATTCTTCATCATCTCCAACTTCAACTCTCGAAAGTTGGTAAAGTGCTTAAATGAGGCCAGAATGTCCCAGACCTCCACTTGATTCACTCTTTGTCGTCGTCAATATATTCTTATAAATAATTCTCCCCACATTTATAGTTTGATTATTCTAAATACAGAAATTCAGAATAGCTCTATGTTTTGTTACCTCACTATGGTGATAGGTAGGTAACAGAGTAGAGGAAATAAAATAATGTCACGCTTTAGATGTGGCATTCAACATGGAAGCAAAAAAATTTACCCTTTCTCTATGCTTTTTTTTTCATATCCCTTTCTCATCAGTGAGAAAGTTGATGACATTGTTCAAAGGGTCTTCCACTGTACTGAAGTTTCATAATTACATCTATAAGAGTCTGTGACTTCATAAAATGAGTTAATGCAGGCAGCACTAAACTCAACAGAAAAACCCCTTACACGAATGGTTCCGTCCTCAGAATATAACGCATTGGCATAAAATTCTTTCACAATATTCACAACACCTTATTGGTGGTATAACAGAAGTTTTTTTACCTTCGTTCGGTAATAACTTGTTCAACTTCTCCTCCCGGACTCTCAAAAACACGATCTTGTATACATTTCTTCCCTTCAAATATTGAAGTAAATCTCGACTGAGCCTTCGCATTGACAAAGCAAGACTCGTCAAACTCAAGTCGCCTCTTTTGTAGTGTAGCCATGACAATCTAATAAAAATTATAAAAATTTCAAAATACACTTCAAATACTCAAATAATGGCTTGGAAGTGTGACTTTAAGAGTTCAAAAATAAATTCCATGAATTTCTTCCAAATATTTTCTCCACATTCTCATTTTTTTCGGATCTTCTCAATGTAGAAAAAATTCAAGGTGAAAATCAAATATTTTTAGGTAGGAGTGAAGCTCTTACCGAGAGATGATAAAATCTGATGTCTAAATGCTTTGAAATCGCCCCAAATCCAAGATCTTCAAGCCCTATATCAAAATTTTCATTTTTTAAGAGGAAGGGGATGATGAATAGTGGCAGTTGACTGGTCAAAATAGCAGTTAAAAATATTTTATCGGGATCTCGCCGTCGGCGGGGTCTTCAGCGCCATCAGCGAGTTCTATTGAATTAAATAGCCTAAATCTCAGGAAAAAGCTGCCATCAGTGACGTTGATGGCGTCGTGGATGAGATTTTCAAAATTGGTTGAGTTTCTGGATTTTTGCGATTTTGATCAATTTCAAGCCTCGACGACATCCGTTCAATCATTATAGACATAAATTTTAAGTGATTAAATGATGTACTCACCCAAATAAACATTCACAACACAAAACCTTACAATTATACATAAATTCCAAGACTTACAGTACACGTTACGCGACAGACATAAGTTTAGTATTTTCTCAACCTCAATACATTAATTCAGCGTCGCAATCTAAGCCACAACACTCTAAACGCTGAAAACAAACATTTTATGCTAAATCTCAACTATAGTGAGATCTAAAAGCAAATTTAGAAAGTGACCTAAGCACATAAGTTCAAATCAAATCACACACTTAGACATACAGGTGACAAAGTAAATCTACTACTCTTTTGATTCTGTGCTTTTTTCTTCTTTGATATCACCCATTGATTGAACATGAATGAGGAGGTTATAAAAGGGTTGATATGTAAATTCTTCAGTAGAGTCCTCTTTTATCAATCTCGTTTTCTCATCAATTCTATCAAACTTCCATCGATATGTCCAGAGTGATCAAAATGCTCTTTTATCCATCTGTCTAGATGATCAAAAAAATTAGAGATATTGTTAATTGCATTCATAAAATTTTGTACCTCTTTTCTCAGTATCTTGATTTTGTGAAGGATTATTAGTGTCTTGTTTAGAACTAAAGGCTGAATAGGAAGTGAATTCTGAGACGATTGATCCCCAATAATAGTCATATCGTTCTCATCTTCATTGGCTGGGAACTTCTCGGTTCGGTCTAAAGGCTTCTACGGTGTAAGTACCTTTTCCCAATTCTCATAAGATACTTGGAATTGATTGCAGAGTAAGAAAATTGTTGAAGGATGTCCAAGCTCATTAGTTGATCCAAGAGCAATCAGACCCAAAACAAACATTATAATTATCAAACCAATATCGATCGGCAGTCCCATTTGGATGCAGTAATTCAGAATAGCACTTTATTAGTAACTTTACGGATCCTCATCATCGGTAATAGTTTTGTAGAAATGAAGAAGTGTCAGTGTTTAGAAACGGGGTTTAGAAGTGCGCAAAAAAACTAACATACCCATTTTCTCTCATTTCCGAGTCTTCAGTCTCGTCCGTAAAATATAGGTAGATCTCATTCATTAGGTTACTTGTCGGGATAAAGTTGGAATAATGGAAGACAGGAACATTATTGATCATATATAACTCATTAATCCATGTAGGAGTAAAAGTTATCCATCTACCTCGCACATAGATGACTCCCTGGTTGATTCCACACAAATTAGCATAAAACTCCTTCACCACATGAACGACTACGGCAGCTGTAGTGTAGCACAACAGCTCCCATCATCGTCGCACAATCATCTCTTCAATTGATCTCGAAGGATTTTTCAATCCTTGATTCACGAATCCTCTTTCTTTGATTAATCTCCTCTTTGTCAGCACTTTGTTGAAGATTCGCTGCGCCTCGTAACTAATGAACTTTCTCCAGTTAAACACTCAAAATCTAAGGTTTTCAGGGGAATTGGACGCCATAGGGATGAATTTGGCGGATTTTCAATTCATTTTTGGGGTAATACAACTTAAGACCCAAATTTGGAAGTTTTTATGAAGTAACTCCCGCCTAAAACTGCCAAAAATTGTCATTTCAAACTTCAGAAACTATCATCCCGTCGTTCTCGCCATCAGCGGCGTCGATGGCGCCATCGGCGAGCCTTTAGAATTAGTTGCCTGGACTCTCGAGAAAAACCTGTCATCGGCGGCATCGAGTCCACCGTCGGTGCCCAAGGCAAAAGTTTCATTGTTTCGCTCTGGTCCGAATGCGTTCTAATTTTCTCTATGGATCTAATTCTTATGATGATTCAAGGGTAAATATGAGTAGTAGAGTTCAATACTACCACAAACTAACAATAATTTCAAATAAAAACACTATAATCGTAATAAAAATAAAGATAACTATGGGTTGCCTTCCATAAAGCATTTGGTTTAACGTCGTCAGCCCGACCTATTCAGGTATTATTCAGGTTGACTGACCATTAAAACCTCTTTAAAATTTGGTCTTTTACCCTCAAAATAAACTTTAATCTGTGTTCATTTACTTTATATCTATTCATAGTCTTTTGATGTTCAATTTTAATAGCTCCGTAAGTTTAAACTTGAGTTACAGTAAAGGGTCCTAACCAACAAGACTTCAATTTCACAGGGAATAACTTCAGCCTTGTATTGTAAGATTCATTTCTTAATTCTTCCAATTCATTCATTTGTAACAATCTCTTCTCACCAGCATCGATTTCTTAATTCTTCCAATTCATTTAATTGTAACAATCTCTTCTTACCAGCATCTTTCAAATGTTCTTTCAATTCATTTAATTGTAACAATCTCTTCTTACCAGCATCTTTCAAATTATAATATCTTTAATCGCCCAATATGCTTTATGCTCCAATTCTACTGGTAAGTGACAAGTCTTTCAAAAAATCAGTCTCTAATTGCCCAATATACTTTATGCTCCAATTCTACTGGTAAGTGACAAGTCTTTCCAAAAATCAGCCTGTAAGGAGTCATTCCAATAGAAGTTTTATAAGCATTCCTGTAAGCCCATAATGCGGCATCCAATGTAGTAGACCAATCTACTCTACTAGGGTTTACAGTCTTCTCAAGTATTTGTTTAATCTCTCTACTAGAAACTTCAACTATCCCACTAGTTTAAGGGTGATAAGAAGCAGAGATTCTATGAATAATATTAAACTTTTCTACCAATCTCTGAATGTATTTATTCCTGAAATGGGATCCTCCGTCAGTGATAATCACCTCGGCATTCCGTATCTAGTGAAAATGTTTTTTATTAAAAATCTTCAAACACTTTTAGCATCACAACGAGGTAAAGCTTGTGCTTCAATCCACTTTAAAATGTAGTCTACCGCAATTAATCTGTATAAGATCCCAGATGAAGGAATAAATGGTCCCATGAAATCTAATCTCCAAACATTAAAGATCTCAACTTCTAATATTAAAATCAAAGGCATTTCATTTCTTCTAGATATATTGCTTACTCGTTGGCATCAATCACAAGTTTTTATGTATCTGTAAAAATCTCTAAAAAGAGTAGACCAATAAAATCCAACTTGTAAAATTTTATAAGCAGTTTTATCAATCCCAAAATGTCCTCCAACTTAGAATCAGGACATTTCTGAATGATTAGTTCAATTTCTTTATAAGGTACACATCTTCTCATAATAGGATCCTTATATTATTTATATAAATTTGGTTCATCCCAAAAATATACTTTCCAATCATGAATGAATTTTCTTTACTGTTGCAATTTCAGCACTGGCAAAATATCACTTACAATATAATTAGCAATATCAGTATACCATGGTATTTTCCACTCATTAATATTATAAAGTTATTCTTCAAGGAAACTGTCTGTAATTTCATTATCGGTGTCAAATAATTCATGATATTCTGTTCTCGACAAATGATCAACAATTTGATTATCAGTTCCCTTTCTATCAATAACTACAAAATCAAATTCTTGCATCAAAAGTATCCATCTAATTAACCTTGGTTTGACATCTTTCTTTTGCATCAGATGTTTAATAGCAGAGTGATCAGTGTGCACAACACATTTAGTCTCATTTAAATAAGATCTAAATTTGTCAAAAGCATGCACAACATCCAGTAATTCTTTTTCAGTAGCAGTACAGTTAATTTGAGCATCATTAAGAGTTTTACTAGCATAGTATATAACTTTAAAAATCTTTGCATACCTTTATCCAAGAACAGCTCCAATAGCATAATCACTAGCATCACACATCAGTTCGAATGGTTTCTCCTAGTTAGGTGAAACTATAATAGGGACTGTAATTAGTTTTTCTTTTAATAACTCAAAGACATTTAAACAGTTTTCAGTAAATTCAAATTTCTTATCATTTTCTAAAAGTTGGCATAGAGGTTTAGTAATTTTTGGGAAATCTTTAATATAATGCCTGTCAAAACCAACATGTTCAAGAAACTTCTAACCCCTCTTACATTAGTAGGAGGTGTTAATTAAGATATAACTTGAATTTTTGTAAGGTCTGCTTCCATACCATTTTCTAAAATTTTATGCCCTAACACAATTCCTCCTGCAACCATAAATTGACATTTCTCCACTATTTTTTGAAATTTTATGCCCTAACACAATTCCTCCTGCAACCATAAATTGACATTTCTCCCATTAAAATTTTATGCCCTAACACAATTCCTCCTGCAACCATAAATTGACATTTCTCCCAATTTAAAAATTTTATGCCCTAACACAATTCCTCCTGCAACCATAAATTGACATTTCTCCCAATTTAGTCATTTTCCAAAATTTTATGCCCTAACAAAATTCCTCCTGCAACCATAAATTGACATTTCTCCCAATCTTTTATGCCCTAACAAAATTCCTCCTGCAACCATAAATTGACATTT
This sequence comes from Phalaenopsis hybrid cultivar, assembly GCA_002079205.1. Lineage (NCBI taxonomy): Eukaryota > Viridiplantae > Streptophyta > Magnoliopsida > Asparagales > Orchidaceae > Phalaenopsis > Phalaenopsis hybrid cultivar. Next base: position 11,876 of record JXCR01133435.1, read on the forward strand.
CTCCCAATTTAGAACTAAAATTTTATGCCCTAGTACAATTCCTCCTGCAACCATAAATTGACATTTCTCCCAATTTAGAACTAAATTAGTTCTTTCACAATAACTCCAAAACTTTTTCAAGATAATTTAAGCATGCGTCAAGTGATGTTCCAAATACAGAGAAATCATCCATAAATACTTCAACTCCAAAACTTTTTAAAGATAATTTAAGCATGCATCAAATGATGTTCTAAATACAGAGAAATCATCCATAAACACTTCTAATCCATCATCAATTAACATATTAAATATAGACATCATATATCTCTGGAATGTTGCACGTGCATTACATAATCCGATAGGCATTCTTCGAAAAGCAAAAGTTCCAAAAGGACTAGTAAATGTTGTCTTTTCTTGATCCTCAGGAACAATAGGAATTTGATGGTAGCTGGTATATCCATCTAAAAAATAAAAATATTTGTGCCTAGCAAGTCTAATATGAAGTTGATGGTAACCGGTATATCCATCTAAAAAGCAAAAATATTTGTGCCCAGCAAGTCTACTCTAAAAGCAAAAGTTCCAAAAGGACTAGTAAATGTTGTCTTTTCTTGATCCTCAGGAGCAATAAATTTAATGGTAACCGGTATATCCATCTAAAAAACAAAAATATTTGTGCCCAGCAAGTCTATTAACCGGTATATCCATCTAAGAAACAAAAATATTTGTGCCCAACAAGTCTATCTACTATTTGGTCTACGGTATATCCATCTAGAAAACAAAAATATTTGTGCCTAACAAGTCTATCCACTTTTTGGTCTAAAAATGGCAAAGGAAAGTGATCTTTTCTAGTGGCAGTGTTTAATTTTCTATAATCAATGCAAATATGCCACCTAGTAACTTGTTTGATAGGTATTAATTCATTATTCTCTTTTGCTTGAACAGACACTTCTCCTTTCTTAGAAACACAATGAATTGGACTTACCCAAGCACTGTCTGAAATAGGATATATAATTCTAGTGTCTAATTTTACGAACACAATGAATTGGACTTACCCATGCACTATCTGAAATATGATATATAATTCCAGTGTCTAAGCACAATGAATTGGACTTACCCACGCACTATCTGAAATAGGATATATAATTCCAGTGTCTAACCCACAATGAATAGGACTTACCCACGCACTATCTGAAATAAGATATATAATTCCAGTGTCTAACCATTTCAAAATTATTTTTTTACTACTTCTTTCATTATAGGGTTTAACCTCCTTTGTGGATCAAATCTTGGTTTAGATCAAGCACTGTCTGAAATAGGATATATAATTCCAGTGTCCAACCATTTCAAAATTTCCTTCTTGGACTTACCTACGCACTATCTGAAATAGGATATATAATTCTAGTGTCTAACCATTTCAAAATTTCCTTCTTACCATGCACTGTCTGAAATAGGATATATAATTCTAGTGTCTAACCATTTCAAAATTTCCTTCTTAACGCTTCTTTCATCATTGGGTTTAATCTCCTTTGTGGATCAACTCTTGGTTTATATTGTTCATCTAATTCTTTCATCATTGGGTTTAATCTCCTTTGTGGATCAACTCTTGGTTTATATTGTTCATCTAGATATAATTATGTGCATACATATCAAAGGATTAATTCCTTTAATATCAGCTAAGGTCCAACCAAAAGCTTTCTTATATCTTTTTAATGTATCCAAAATATTTGCTCTTGCAAATCATTTAATTCCGAAGATATAATAACATGTAATGTAGATGAGTCTCCCAGAAGCTCTTGCAATTAATTTAATTCTAAAGATATAATAACATGTAATGTAGATGAGTCTCCCAAAAACACATATTTCATAATCATTTAATTCTGAAGATATAATAACGGGTAATGTAGATGAGTCTCGTAAAAATACATACTTCTTCTTTTAATTCTTAAGATATAATAACAGGTAATGTAGATGAGTCTCCCAAAAGTACATACTTCAAATGAAGATATAATAACATGTAATGTAAATGAGTCTCCTAAAAATACATACTTCAAGTGACTAGGCAGAAGATATAATAATAGGTAATGTAGATGAGTCTCCTAAAAATACATACTTCAAGTGGCTAGGAAAAGATATAATAACAGGTAATGTAGATGAGTCTCCTAAAAACACATACTTCAAGTGGCTTGGTAATAACAAATAATGTAGATGAGTTTCCCAAAAACACATACTTCAAGTGGTTAGGCAATATTTTCAACTTAAGCTCAGGTGATTTTATAATTGATGGAACTAGATGCCTATCAGCATTTCCTGTAATATCCAGGATCTCAAATCTTTCCTGAACATAATTTAATTCTTCGTTTTCTATTTCGTCCGAAATAACTTCATCTTTGTCTTAAAAATATTCTTTCTCTTCAAAATGTTCTTTAAAATGCACATGCAAGAGATGCTCACTAATTTTCATGCAAAAAATTCATTATCTCTTTCATCAGTAGGGCATTTCATAGATTTCACAATGTTAAAAGTCACTTCTTGATCGTTAACTCTCATAGTTAATTCTCTTTTTAAACATATGATTTCACAATGTTAAAAGTCACTTCTTGATCATTTACTCTCATAGTTAATTCTCCTTTTTGAACATCTCTCATAGCTTTTACAGTAGCTAAAAAAGGTCTCCCTAAAATTATAGGTATTTATTTATCTTCCCCAATATCTAAAATAATGAAATCCACAGGAAAGATAAATTTATCAACTTTTACTAACACATCTTTAATTTTTCAGGAAGCTTTTTCTGAATAATTGCACTACACTCTTTGTTAAGTGCAACAGTCTCATTATCAATGAACTTCCTTTTCTTGTTTAAATTGTCTTTCATAAACTTCACATAATTGGGCATTTGCTATAAAGCTTCTACAAAGGGAATATTTACAGTTAATTTCTTAAGAATTTTTAAAAACTTTAAGAATTGTTTATCTTTTCTGTGTTGCTTCAATCTTTAAGGAAATGGTGGGGGAGGTTTCTCCATAATAATTTTCATTGGTGTAAGTGGATATTCTAAATCTGGGTATTCATGATCCTTTTCGTTCTCTATATCAACTTTCTCTTTTTCAGTTTTTGTTTCTTTCTTCACTCTTATTTCTAAATCTTTTCCACTTCGTAATTGTATCACTTTTATTTGTTCTTTTCCTTGATCTTTAGGAATTGGTTCCACAGTACTTAGCCCAATATTCGGTTACTAAGTGCAGTAGCGGTATGCCCCAATTGGTTTTCAATATTCTTGAGAGCAGTTCCTGGATTTTGTAACTGGTTTCCTTGAATTTGTAATTGATTTCCCATGTTTAGTATCATCTCTACCATAGACAACTTCTTCTCCTTAAATTGAGTGTTACTGTTAAATCTTGGAGGATAAGAATGTCTATAATTAACATTTCCTTGGTTGGATGAATTTCTCAATTAGTTCACTGGGTTGTTCACTCATTGTTGATTTGTAGAAGAATTGTTATTCAAATTAAAATTAGGATGATTCTTCAAATCTGGGTTATAATAGTTTGAATAAGGATTTTTGGGTCTATTGTTAATAGCATTTAAAGTCACATACAAAGGTTGAACATCCATAAATTGCCAAGATGAATTCTCTTCCATCATAGTAGCTGTTGGAGAATAATTCATTCTATAATGATCTAATTTCTTTGATATTGTAGCAGTCTGCGAAGCTAACATAGATATTGCATCAGAATCATGAATACTAGCTACTCTTTTAGGATTTACCTTATCAGAGGGTCATTTAAAATTGTTGGTAGCCATCTCTTCTATTAACGAATAAGCCTCATCAAAAGATTTTGACATTAAAGAACCATCAGCCGCATCATCTATAATCGATCTAAGAGATCCCTCTAATCCATTATAAAAAGTTTGGATTATCAACCAATCTGGTGACAAATGATGAGGGCACTTCCTAAGAAGATCTTTAAATCTCTCCCAAGCTTCATATATCGACTCTCCATCAATCTGAGAACGATGTTATGTCATTTCTAAGTTTAGCAGTTTTGGGTGGAGGGAAATATTTGGATATAAATTTCTGTGAAAGTGATGTTATGTCATTTCTAAGTTTAGCAGTTTCGGATGGAGGGAAATATTTGGATAGAAATTTCTGTGAAAGTTGGATCTTTAAATCTCTCCCAAGCTTCATATATTGACTCTCCATCAATCTGACAGAACGATGTTGTCATTTATAAGTTTAGCAGTTTTGGATGGAGGGAAATATTTGGATAGAACTTTCTGTGAAAGTTCTCCCCAGCTTTGGATGGAGGGAAATATTTGGATAGAAATTTCTGTGAAAGTTCTCCCCAAGTTCTAATACCTTGGATGGAGGGAAATATTTGGATAGAAATTTTTGTGACAGTTCTCTCCAAGTTCTAATAGTTATATATTGACTCTCCATCAATCTGACAGAATGATGTTATGTCATTTCTAAGTTTAGCAGTTTTTTATGGAGAGAAATATTTGGATAGAAATTTCTGTGAAAGTTCTCCCCAAGTTCTAATAGATCCAAGGAAATATTTGGATAGAAATTTTTGTGAAAGTTCTCCCCAAGTTCTAATAGATCCTGGTGGGAAATATTTGGATAGAAATTTCTGTGAAAGGTCATTTTTAGTTTAGCAGTTTTGGATGGAGGGAAATATTTGGATAGAAATTTCTGTGACAGTTCTCCCCGAAGTTCTAATAGATCCTGGTGCTAATAAGCTTCATATATTGACTCTCCATCAATTTGATAGAACGATGTTATGTCATTTCTAAGTTTAGCAGTTTTGGGTGGAGGGAAATATTTGGATATAAATTTCTGTGAAAGTGATGTTATGTCATTTCTAAGTTTAGCAGTTTTGGATGGAGGGAAATATTTGGACTGACAGAACGATGTTATGTCATTTATAAGTTTAGCAGTTTTGGATGGAGGGAAATATTTGGATAGAACTTTCTGTGAAAGTTCTCCCCAGCTTTGGATGGAGGGAAATATTTGGATAGAAATTTCTGTGAAAGTTCTCCCCAAGTTCTAATAATTTTGGATGGAGGGAAATATTTGTATAGAAATTTCTATGAAAGTTCTCCCCAAGTTCTAAAAAATCCAGGTGCTAACGAATTTAACCACATCTTAGCCTTATCCCTAAGTGAAAAATGAAAAAGTCTAAGTCTAACAGCATCATTCGAAACTCTGTCATATTTAAAGGTAGCACAAAGTTCTAAAAAACTATCAAGGTGTAAATTAGGATCATCATTTGGTGTACCTCCGAATTGATTATTCTGTACCATTTGGATAATAGCAAGTTTAAGTTCAAATGAATTAGCAGCTACATAAGGATTTTGGATAGATAAGTGAATTTCATCTGCTGTAGGTTCTCGTAGAGGTCTAGGTTAACGTTCATTTTCCATTTCTTGATTGTTCACATTGTTTTCCATTATGTCAGGATTTCTAGGTTCTTTTCTTAGTTTTCTAATTCTCCTAACAGTGCATTCTAATTCCAAACCCTAGGGTATAAAATTTTCAGGTCCAAATTTATGCATACAATTGAAATTAGTACACGAAAAAAAATAGTTAACTAATTATGAAAATAAGTTGCGATTCAAGTAAAAGTTTTCTAATAGTCCTAATTTGTTTGTTACTCTAATTATGATTTTTTTAAAAATCTAATTTTTACTCCCCGGCAATGGCAGCAAAAACTTGACAACGACTTTATATATGCTTAAAAATACAAGAATTTGATACTGTTGCTAGAAGATTGAAGTCCCCGACAACGATGCCAAAAACTTGACAGCGACTTTATATATGCTTTAAAATACAAGAATTTGATACCGTTGCTAGAAGATTTAAGTCCCCAACAATGGCGCCAAAAACTTGACTACGGTTATAGATTTGATAAAAATTTGTATAAAATATTTAATAATTGTAAAGTCACACTTGTTAACCCGTATACGTATCGCTCAAGTAATACAGGACTCTAATGGAGTCCTGGATATCAATCCCACAGGGAGTCATACTAGAGGCTACGAACTAAGATTTAGAGAATTAGTACTTAATCACAACAATACAGTTCCAATTGCTTATTTGTAAGTAATAGGCAATGGAAATAAAAATGTAATTTTAACAAACTCTTATATAACTAATTCTACTAATAAAGTTTCTAATGTGAGTTCAATTTATAAGAAAGCATCCTTCTCCTTATCAAGAAATTAAAGTGAATGGATAAAGTGAATTAGTTCAAATTGTATTGTGCCAATTAGGAGCATACCTAATCTTTACCCTTGGTCCAACCATAAAGAACATTGACTAATCCTATGCTTGGTTACTGAATCTGCGGCTAGGCTGGGAGGATATCTTTGGTCCAGTTATAAAGAACATTGACTAATCCTATGCTTGTTTACTGAATCCGTGGCTAGGCTGGGAGGATACTGGCTCTCACTTCGGAGCTCCCACGTTCCCCTTGCCTGAGGGCTAACATCTACACTTCAACACCACCTCTCACTTCGGAGCTCCCACGTTCCCCTCGCTTGAGGGCTAACATCTACACTTCAACACCCAACTTTCACTTTGGAGCTCCCATGTTCCTCTCTCCTGAGGGCTAATATCTACATTTCAGCACTCAAACAATAGGAAAGAATTTTGGATTTTAGTCTGTCACTCTAAAATCTCCAATTCTACGCCCGATAAATTTATTTCCCATTTATTTGCACCCAACTTTCAACGACTTTGACCTCCTTAAATCTTTGATGTAATCTTCACTTTAGTTGTGAAACTCAACATATTTTAACAAATCAATTGGCCAGATTGAAAGTAAATTAAGATCGAAGGAAAGATCATCACAACATTTTTAACATTCTCATGGCTCAACCAATTCAAATCACCATTTCACAAAAAATCTCAAGACAAGGAGAAAGACAGAGAAAACTACTCAGAACTCATGGAGAAGCTACGACAAAACATACAACTTATATATAAAAGCAAAGTCATACAAACTTCAATAGGCAAATACCACTTATCTCTAATTCCTCCACAACTAAACTCCTCGAAGTTCCTCTGAATCTCTTCCTTTCTTTACAACACACAAAATTCTTCTTTGAAGTGGCAAGGAGGAAGAAATTTCTCACTTTCCCTCCACTTTTACAATCTCTCAAAGATTTCCTCACAATACTAACCCTAAATTATACTCTCAACACTCTACAAACAATAAAAACTAAGCAGACTCCACCACGAGGCTCCTCTTTTTTCAGCCCAAATGTTTCTCTTGAAGTTTTAGAAGACTTTTCCAATAGTTGCTTAAGCATCACTTCAAACATTGTCCACATTCAATGCACCTGTTAAGAGAACCGCTGTTCTCTCCGTCGGCGGCCTCGATGGCTCCGTCGGTGGCCTTCTAGAATATTTGATTCTGGACTCTTGGGAAAAACCAGCTGTCAACGCCGTTGGGCTCGCCGTCGGCGCCCTAGTTCAAATCTTCATATTTTAGTCCTTTTTACTCCAAATTCGCTCCTTTTTGCATTTTTTAGCTCCAATGACCATAATACAACATATCTAAAATAAAAAACAAAAATACCCTTCTTTAAAGTGCAATATCATCAATACTAGTATAAAATAAGTATGAAAATCTCAACATATTTTTTTTTGGTCATCAGGTTTGTACAATTCACACCTTCCAGAATAAATGAGTTGTTTATGATTGAAAATGTGTCTATCTGCCATTATGCAAAATTTACCCCTACAATAGAAAATATGAATGAATTCTACCGTTACCTTACGGATGAAGATGCAAATTGGGAGACTAGAGATGATGGAAATGTAAGTTTTACTTCATCATTTTTAAATCGAGTTTCAAAAGCCTGGTACTTCTTTATTGCATCAAAATTACTGCCTAGCGTGAAAATTAGTAAGGTGTCTAAGGAGAGTGTCATTTTGAATTACTGTATTCAAACCGGAAAACCTATTGATGTTGGAGCTATTATTATGAAATCAATTTTGGCTTTGATTGTGAATGGATCTGTAACAGGACTGGGACATTCATCCACTATTTTCCTACTTCACAGTAAATCACAAGTACCTTGTGAAAGTTGGGAAAAGTTCTACTTCCTTGGAAGCCGATGGATCAAGAAGTCTACTGCAACTGTATTGGAATGGGAGATGAAAATGATATGAATGTACTGATGGATCAAGGATCTCAAAGATCATCACTTGTTCAGCCCTACTACAACTCAAGTGCACTTTCAAAGAGGATCAAGATGATAGAGAAAGATGATCAAGAAACATGCTTGGGTTGAAGAAAATTTAACTGATGAATTTCCATTTAGAACCTTCTACAATATGTATGTGCACTACCAATCAATGGGAGATATCCAAGAGGACGATAGTGAAGAAGATGTTTGATCTTAATTTATGCATGGAATGTTTTGTGAAGTGTTGTCTGTTTTAGTTTGTTGAGCTGGATTGCATTTCCTTTCTAATGAAAACTAACTATGTTTATGTTTTAAGTTTTGATGTTTAGATTTCAGTGTTTAGTACGTTGGTTTGCTTTAAAACACTGAATTTGATGTTTGTTGGCTTGAAAAATGTTAGTTTATAATAGCATGAATTTTATATATAAATGTGAGTTTTGTATTGTTTGTGAAATATTGATGTTAGTGTGATGTTTATATATGCTTAGAGAGGTTCATTTAAGTGAAATAAAGGTTGATGTAAGGTGGTATGGAGTAGATGTCCACAAAAATTGAAATCTAAAAAATTTAAGCTCTGGCGCATGATGCGCCAACTTACAGAGCCTTGGCGCATGATGCGTCAAAGGTCCGACCACGCTATATTGCCTAGAAAATCACAAAATTGCACAGACAAACTCCATTTTTGCTACTTGAGTCATCTTCTAACTCAAGACCTTATTATATAGCATCACATTATGGGACAAATAGAAGGATTTAGAGGCTAAAAACTATAAATTTCATCTTCTCTTGATAAGAGCTTAACTTTAAAATAGAAATTTTATATTTTCACCATGGATTTTGGGAGATCTAAAAATTGGGATTTTTGATGAAAATGCTTGAAGGAAACTCATGGTGAAAAGTTTCTTACCAAATAACCTTGATTAAGGAGTTTGATTTTGATTTAGAAATTTATTTGGATTATATTTGCATTTTTGTAGAATTTTCAAATGGTTCCCCGAGTTAAGAGAGGAAGCCCATCCGAGGACTTCCATGTACGATGATGCGTTAGTTTTAAAGCCCAAAATAGTTACAATACTCAAATGGAGACCAAGAGAATGATCCAAGAGCGGGCATTTGCAAACCCGAGTGGCGAGGTCGAGAGACTGATCCTTGCTCAGAACTGGGAAAGGTTCTACTACTTCACTGTCGTAGCAAATGTCCCGATGGTCTTGGAATTCTATGCAAACTTACGATTCACTGCTGAAGATCACATCCTTAATAGAGGTAAACAAGTTGAATTTTCTACTGAATGGATCAATGCATTTTATGGGCTTAGAAACATATATCATGATAATTATGCTGCATTATACTGATTCATCACTTGAGGAAGTGATTGCATTTTTGACTGATGGAAGAGGAGAGTGTAAGATTAAGAATAATAAGATAGTTAACTTTTTCTTTTTCCATGCTAACTATTCAGTAAAAAATATGGCACCACTTCATTTTTGTCAAACCGTTGCCAACAAATCACTTGGCTTATGTTACAAAAGATAGAGTTGTACTCAATTACTGCATTTAAAACATGAAGGCAACAAATGTGGGTGCACTTATAGTTCAACATGCTAGGAATATAGCTGGTAGTTCAATAGCTGGAGGATTGGGTTCCCTGCCTTAATTTTCACTCTTGTAAATAATCAGAAGTAGAATCCCATAGAAATGAAGAGAGATTGCATCCACAGAACCCGATTGGGAGGCACATGATTTAGAGGGTATAATCATTTGTTGAGTCTAGAAGTGGAAGAAGGGATAAGCCCCCTACATCTGATGCAGGGGCATCTACTTCTAGATCTAGATCGCTTGAAAGAATTATGGATGAACTGATGATTCAATAGATGGATATAGTAAATATTCAAACTCAGTTGGGAGAAATGGGAGTGAGGAATGCATATAATGATGAATATCAACAGAGGAGAGTTCAACATGATATTGAGTTTTAAAATGCCATGGTAAGACACCTTAGGGTGAACCAAATGTAGATTTTCCTGCTTTCCTCAGTTTCAGTCTCTATGCCCCCATTCATGAAGAAGAAGAAGAAGAAGAAGAATCAGATGATGGTGTGGAAGGAGATGAAGATTGATATTTTCTGAGTCTACTTTAGTTTTTTTTATGTTTGTTTGTTTGTTATTGATTTTTGTATTGAGATGAACTTTTACTTTTAAAACTTTTTGTAGGACAAACATTTTATGTTGTGTTGTGAAATTACAATTTGTGATAGGAGTTGTAGAATTTTATTTTTTTGCATTTTTAGTTTAGTTTTTTCAATTTTTGTATTTATGTTTTTAATTCTCAACAAGTTCTTTAGAATATATTATGTTTTATTTAATGCTTTAAAGTCCTTATGCAGTTCTACAGTTAGTACCTGCAGTATACAAAAGCCTAGTTTCATATTTATAAATCCACTAATAGGCCAGTTTTTATTTTTCATGCATTTAATGTTTTCTTTCACCGACTAAATTTCATACTAAAAATAATTTTAAAATCACTACTCCCTCCCCTGAGGGCTAACAATCTCACATTAGTTTCCAATCAACTGAACCAAATTGGAGGTTTTAATCTGTTACCTTAAAATCTCCAGTTCTGCATCCAACAAAAGTATATTTCTCTATTTATTTACACCCAATCCCATGGATGACATACTCTCCCATGAAATCAAAAGTGATTATGCTCATGTTGTAGAAATCATATCTCATTTAAGAACATATGTCTCTCAAAAAGTTTTAACATTTCAATATGCTTAGATCGGAGTTCAAATCATCACAAATTATTATCATTTAAAGCTAAGGAAAACAAAATCTATTCATCACAAAACCATATCTTCAAAGTAGGGAGACGGATTAAGAAGACTACTAAGAATTCATGAGAAGGATATGAGAAAACATGAATTTCAGATAAAATAACAAGTTTACAAAAGAAAAGAAATAAAAATACAACTTATCTCACAATCCTTCCCAAGAAAATCCCTAGACGTTCTCTCCAACCTTTTCTCTCTTCACAATCACTCCCAATTCTCTCTTAGAAATGTAATGAAGAACAAATCTCTCACCTTCCCTCTCCTCTTAAAACCTAAGAAGAAAATCTCCTCCTCTCTCTCTATCTCTAACACACGCCACTTTCTCACTTTCTCCCTCATGTCACACACACCACAAATGAGAAGTCTCCTTCTTTTTTAGAAATGAATTCAAAATTTCCTCAAAAATTCCCTCCAAAAGTCAACTTTTTTGAATTCAAAAGAAGTGACAGTTGATCCAAGAGTCCTATCCCTTCATAAAAGAACCTTCGAAGTGTGTAGATGCATTGAATTACTTCAAGAGGTGTGTAAAACAAGTGTCCTCCTGAAATTCACACAAAAAATCATCTCGAGCTACCTTAATTTAAAAAAGTCTCATCTTGAGCTACCTTAATTCAAAAAATTCATCCTAAGTGCATCATGTGCCAGCTCTCTGGACTGTGCCACATGATGCGCTAGAATCCAAAATTGGCTCTTTTTGCTCCAAATTTTGTCTGTTTTGTCATTTTTGCTCCAAATGCCTAAAAATAATATTCCTGCAACAAAAATATAAAAATACCCTTCATTAAAGTGCTATATCACAAAAAATAACATAAAATAGGTACTTAAAACAATATATTATTATGGTGTATCACTAACCTAACCCAAACCCAACTTCAAGATAATTTGACCCAAATTGAACCCCTACATCAAAATTTACTTAGCCATACCAAAGTGACCAAATTAATGTCACCATAGCCACCATTTGGACTTTAATGACTTGTTTAAACCCACCTAAACCACCTAGGTGAGCTATGGACCAATGGTCCCTTGATTTAAGGGACCTTAACCATATTTAGCCTTACTTTAAAAATATTTTCCTATGATCACTTGCCATTGGGAGTAAATCATAATTAACTTTCCCTTGACCTTCCTGAGCCAAGAAGAAACCATACCCTGGCCAACCACCACTTCAGCCATCAGAAACAACTAGCCCAAATGTTCCCCCATTGATCAAAACCCAAAATTAAACCTCCCTGAGCTAGCCAAGTCTGATTGGTCACTAGAGCTCTTCATTCCTCCACATAAGCATTATCTTGCACCCACTGCCAAGTCCTGAGCTTCATCAAGAAGCCATGTTTATAAGTTAACCCCTCCATGAAGGAAAACCTTGGGGATGCCTTGCTAAAATCTCATTGCTCTCAGACACTCACAACCACCCCACAGGGCCAATTTCTTCACTAAAATTTACCTTAAAACCATGACGGATTTCTCCACACCTCCACAGTCCATCAAAATCCAATTAAATTTGCACACACCATCCCCACAACAAGAGGAGTTGATTCCCCACAAAAGCCCCATCTTAAACAGCTTCTAACGTAGCTCTAGACCAACACCTGAAATCAAACTTGATCAAAATCATACCTAGAAAATTCACCAGGCTCTAAGACTTTGTTTGGAGGTTCATTGGACCCAATAAAATCTACCACGACTATCTGATTGAGGCATCCCCTCTCAGACAAAGGTATTGAACCTCAACCCTAATCTGAGCCTATTTTGATTCTCCATACATATTTATTGTATTACCTACCATATAAGCCATATAGATATGTTCATCTTGAGCAGATGAAGGTTTAGAAACAAACCCCATGCAAGTTGGTTGAGTATAGATGAAGATCTTAAGGTTTTAGTGTGAACGGTTCTCAGGTTAGGTCATTTGGGGACGATAACGGGGAGCCGTCTGATTGCGCGTTTATTTGATGGACGGAGGAGATCAAGCTGGACCAACTCTTGGTGGGAAAAGGAGGGCCACGTGGTAGCTGAGATGGATGGCAGCATCAAATGGCAGAGCGCCGCGTGTGAGTTCAGAGCTGTCGTACGATGAGTTGGCGCTGCATGTTTTAAGTAGAAAAAATGGGTTATTTAATGTAAATTAAACGGTTGAACTTCAAAAATCTATATCTTTTTCTAAAAAAATCATAAAAATAAAAGAAAAATATCCTCTTGCTCAATGAATAGAGGAAAATATTGCGGATCAAAAATAAAAATTATTTTCTTACTCTCTGATTTTCAATGAATTAAATACTATACGGACTATTTTAATTCGTTATGATCAAGCAATTGTCACCATGACTTTAGATTTTGAGCTCTTATTTCTTATGATAGAGGGGATGTTCTCTGATTTTTCCAAGGTCAGAGAGTATCTCTATGCTTCTAACCCTAATTTTCAAGGTATGGTGGCTATTTTGGCTTATTTTAATTATATAAATTAAATTATTACTTAGAAAGTTTTGAGGATAATTTTAATAGGTTTCCTGTGGTCAAAGAAGCTTAGGAAAAATTACATGATGATTGGAATCATTCTGTAAATTTCTATTATTAATTATATATATATATATTATTTTATTTTATGTAAATTAAATATTTATAAAAAATTGATAAAATTAATTCCACATTATGCATAAAAATCACGTTTAATAACTATTAAAATCTAAAAATTATTTGGCTTAGTTTGAGCATTAAAGTTGATTTTCTAAGAAACATTGTATTTTTGTATAAAAATAATTATAATGAATTAAATAAACTTGGCAAAATTATGAAAAGTTGTTTTATGAGTTCTTTATGATTAAGGACATTAAGAAAAAATAAAAGTTATTTTTTAGAAAAAATTGATTTTTTAGCTTTATTTTGAATTTAAAAAAATTAAAAATAATTAAAAATAATTTAAAAATCTCAAAAAAATACAAAAGAATTTTAAAACATGCCTAATGATCTCCTCGTCAGTTAGGACTCATTAAAATATTTTTCCTAATTTTTCCAAGTTAAAAATAAAATTTAAAAGCTTAAAAATGAATTTCCCCTATTTTTCCCATTAAAATAATTATAATAAAGAAATTAAAAGTCACAAAATAAAAAATTTGATTCTCTAAGTTTTTTGAACTCAAAGAAGTTAAATATAAATTGAAAAATAATTTTTGTAATTAAAAAATTATTTTCCATTTAATCAAATCATTGAAATTTGTTAATAATTAAATAAAATTAATAAAAATTTAATTCAAAAAATCATGGAATTTTGTCTAAGTGTTTCTCTAACATAATGGGACCTTTAACAATTTTCTCATGAATAAAAACTTTATTTGGATATTTAAATAAATCAATTTTGAAAATATTATTTTCTGGATTTAAATTATTATTTAAATTAAATTAAATTTTGAAAACCCACATTATTTTCCTCTAATGTTTTAATTACCCCATAAATAGGATAATTTAAATTCTCAAAGTCATTTGAGTTGTGCTTGATGAATTATGAAATGGAAAGCCCCAAGGGCAATGCGGTAATTTTAGATTTTGGTGCCTTCATCAAATTTTGGGATTGACCAAGGAAAAATGTGTAATTTTTGTTCTAATAAAATTTTTTGAATGATTGAAACATGATGTGATCAAAAGGTAGAAACTCACCTGCCACCTTTTCATAATATGAACAAAATCATAATTCCTTAATCGTCATGACTTGGAACTCAATTATGATCAAATGATTCTTAAATGATAGGCTTAAGCTAGGAAGATGATAATTTACTTATCTTAAGTTTAAAATTAATGATGATGTGATCTTTCAATAAGAATATATGTCACTTAAACAAAAATTTTAACCACGACCAATTTCTTCCATTATGATTGTTAAGGGCTTGGTAGTGACCTAGGCTCGATGTCTAAACTCTATTGATTGGATTTAGAAGATAATATGATTAGTGATTAACATCTTTAAACACTACAAGCCTAACTTAAATTGTGGGTACCACAATATTTTATGACTTAAACCTGCCCTATAGGCACCCACCCACATAACTTTAAAATGAACATCAATTGATTAATTGAGTGTTATAGCCTTGGGATAAATAAAACATCAAGTTTCCTTGAGCAATGGGATAACCTTAGCTTAACCTTAGATGATTAATATAACGATATGATAAGTTTTAAATGAACTCAAAATATTTCAAGAAATGTTCAAAGTGGTTCAGGTTCATGCTCCGAGCAATATGAAATCTTTTTGAATATTTAGAAGGGCAAATTGGAATTGCTAGATTTTGTTCTAAAGTCATCCACTAAGATCTTCCGAGATTCAATAAAGTCATAACTTTGGGTTTGGTAGCTATACCTTCATCTACTCCTGTAAATTGAATTCCTTGCAAAATTATATACACGTTGCCAAAGCTAACCTTTCAGGTGGAAGGAACGAGAAAAATCGACAAGTATGCTTTTAACTTATTGCATTTACCTTTCCGTACCTCATGTTTGTTGTTTGAATGTTTAAAAATAAGGTCACCCTGCATGTCAAAACCAAAACTAAAAATTAAAAAAGATTAAATTCACCGCCACAACAATCAAAATATAAGAGAATTCAAAATTTAATCATAAACAAAACAACAAAACAAAAATTATAACTAAATTAAGACGTCTCTATCGGATGATCAGGAATCCCTTAGAGTAGGTAACCCACGGTTACTAACAAGATTTCCCTTTATTTAAATGAAAGTATGGAACTCATTAAGTTGATTTTAGTAAATTCATTTGGACTAATTGAATCCAAAAGAAAATTGTGGTACCGAACGAGGGAACCATAGGATCCTAACCGGTGTTGCTCTAATCAACTTTTACATCCCCCATAATATTTAAACAACCATAACCTTAGGGAACATTTGATTTGACATCAAAACTTGACCCATTAGGAAATTTAAACTCGTCACAATGAGAAATTTCAAGCCAGCATTATGTGCTGCACGACCTTCTTCAACAGCAAAACATGCCTACATCAGCTAAACCATTATTTCCTTAGAATTAAACAACAATCTGTAGGAATTCGAGGTTTTTTGCTTATGCAACATAAATCATTAACTTATCTTTAGGCCTTTGTATAGCTCTACTATATAATATAAGCCCTCACTCGCCTTAAGATTCTGGGGTTGTCGTTCTTCACAACCCAGCTCCTCATATCCTCCAGGCTATTTGTGCGACTTTCTCGCATAAATGTAAACCCTTATTAATAAAATTTGCTAGATGAAACACTTGAATATTTCTCCTTGAAATTGAAGTCAAACAATAAGATAGTTTGGGAAGTCACCGGGGTTCTCCTCAGGATCTGTGACATCCCCTAGTTCTTCATCCTTTGGATTCTATAATAAATGTTCCAAATTTGAGCCATTCCCCTTTCACACTTCTTTTGTCCTATCTCTTTGAAAAGTCCTATCTTTTGAACTCCTTGAAGACAAAATTTCTTGATTTTTATTGAGAGTTTTCTTAAGTGTCTTCGATCATTTAAGATGTAATTAACTATAGGGGCTTGCCCTTATGGGAAGCTTTTCCGAACCCAGCTTAACATAAACCCTATTTGATTCTTCGTATAAAATAGGTGAACATGTCGGAAGATAAAAAAATGATTTTTGCAGACTAAATGAATGTCATATATTTCTTAGTTTATTTTATCGAGCTTCACTGTTAAGATATGTATTTATCTTTCGAGATAGATACATTGTTTGAGGTATAATACTCTTTCATTTAAACTATGAAGGATATGAGATTGGTTTGATTTCATATATATATTTTTTAAACTAAATATATATATGTAAATTAAATTCCCTTTCAGAGTGGACGACGAGATTTCAATTTCGGCAACCAACAGCTTCCACGTGACTCCCCACCTAAAATTGTGTCAACAGCTTCTGGCGACTCCATTGGGGAATTTTCTTCTCTCTCCATATTAATCAGGAAAAAATATCTTTATATATTGGTAATGTGTCCATGTCCTTTGTGGAGTAAATTACATATCTTTCTTTGGCATGCTTCACCCATTTTTTTCTTGGGAAAGTACAGTTAACTCTTTTGGACTTCAGGACCGTGTGTTCAACCACCTTTAAATAGAGAGGTTCAAGAGTTCATTAGGAAGTTTATCTTTGTGTGGGGTTGGACCCCTAATAGGTGTTGGTCGACTAGTTTTGCTTAGGCATTGTGTGTTGTAAAGTCGGTCCCGCATTGGGTCCTAAACTTTACTTTCCACTTCACTTTCCTCTTCGAGTTTGGTTTTCTATTTTGCAAATTAAATCAAATTATGTCGTGCTGCATTTTCTCTTTAACCATCTATATATAATTAACTAATTTTTCTTATTTCAAAATTACTTTTACTAAACTTCAAAATTTTTTACAAACTAAAATTGAAATCAACACTTACCCGATCTAAAGATCAACCTCTGTTAATTTTTAGTGCTCGCACTACGATTACGAGGTATTGGCCAAATAAATAACTTCAGAGCTTTCTTTTTATGAAGTTGTTGTAATGGCATTCATTATGCTCACTTTCTCATGCAGCCAGCAGACGAGCTATAATGCTCGTAATGTCACCCCCACCATCAAGTTCAGAGCCAGATTCAAAGATCTTGAGGTCATCCTTGAGAAAGCTCCCTTCGTCATAATGAAAGTTGCCACTCCGAAAGCTTAGGAGTTGTCTGATGAGTTCAACCTGAATAGACCACAACATTTCCCTTCTTATAAGAAGGTAAAAACTACTGCCACCACGACACCTGCTAAGTTTGTCGTTCCTGATTCTACTAAAGGGAGAGAGGTCATGATTATTGAAGATACAGCAGAAGAATTTGCCATCCCACCTTTTGTATTTAAAATTGAATCGAGTTCAAGAATTACCCCATTAACTCCGTCGCAAAGAAGAAACCACGACTAAAAGATTCGGAAGGCTACTAAAGCCCATATTTTTGAGGAAATGTATGTTGATGAAATTCCTCATCAAGAGGAACCAAAATTACTAGAGACCTATCCGCTTCTGCGAGGGAATATGTTACATCCCTTATTGGAAACCAATCAATATGAAAGTATCCATAAGATTTCTGCTATTTTACCGACACCTCATGGACATGGTGGGGAGAGGAAGAAGTCTACTCTTATCACCCGATTCAACACAGTATTTTAGAGAATAGCTACAAAAGAGGGTTGTTCAGTCAGCGAACTACTTAAGCGAGTGAGATGTTTGGTATGCCCTCGCATGAAGAAAGAAATTCTAAGGGATGCTAGATTTGTCAGAAGATCCCAGAGACCAACTGAAGCTTTGCTTGCTCGCATTCCCGTCAGGTTCGCTTGGCAAGCAGAGTTGATACTACCATCGTCACTACCGATTCTACTATCACTAGATTCGTAAGTCACCAACCAGTTAAATCACATATGGGTGTAAAAGTTCTACAAATTATCAGTCATGAGGATTTTTCTAAAGTTCCGAGGGAAAAGATAAAGAGGTTACCTGGTACATTATTTGGTCTGCACCATGGGAATCATACCTCTCTCCAACATGCCAACGTTAAGACACTCCATCTCAAGACATCACCATCAAAGAAAAAGGTGTGGGTACCCAAGGTTGTCATAATGATACAGTTCAGTGAACCCGTAGGGCAGAATCATGGAATTAAGCAAGAGTTCAAAGTATCTGACATTGTCGTAGCTATTGCTCGCGAGATGGATGAGCAAGTGGAGGATGTTCAACAAAGTTCTTTTGATCTCAAGATGATAAAAGAGTCAATAATACAAGAAAAGGTTGAGAAAATCAGAGTCAAGATTTCTGAGTTAGTCTGAGAACATGGAGTTTCAATTAATGATGATGATGAAGATTTTGACTTTAACAACAATCTTGATGAAGATTTCATGGATATTCATGTCATAGAAACCAGAGCCGCTACATCTGCATGCAACGCCCAACCTCTTGTTGAAGGGAACACCATAAATGAGCTACCTAGGGTTGTTTTACTAATGGATGAGAAAATTTGAAAAATGGAGAAAAGAATGAAAGATATGACCACTACCATGGCTTCCATGGCTACAGTTCAGGGACAGTCCCAACCACAACAATTAGCTTCTCCAGAAGTTAATCAGTCAGAGAGTATACATATCACCGATGAAAGAAGGGAAGTTGCCTCAACAAACAGAGATGATCAACAGAAGAAGGATTCTCCATCAAGTGCTATACCCAAAAAGGAATTTAAACAGATGGTCGAATAAGCTCGGGAGGCCTTAGCCCAGTCTAAGAGTGGTGCATTGATTTTAAAGGGTGGACCTTACTCGGAGGAGTTTGATGCTGCACCCTATCCTAAGGGTTTTGTGTCATCAAACCTTAAGATATTTCATGGGACCAAAAATCCCAGGCAGCATATAACACATTTCCAAACTAGTTGTGGAAACACCGGAGGTAACAAATCTTTACTCTTCCAACAGTTTGTCAGAAGCTTGTTAGGAATTGTTTTTGATTTGTATGTTGAACTATCAACAGAATGGTCAAGACATTTATCAAATTAGAATAGTTATTTTTGAAGAGATTTGCTGGAGCACAACATCATGTGTCTATTGGAAATCTCTTAGTGGAGAAGTAAAAGCCTAACGAGAGCCTAGTAGATTACATCTTGAGGTGGAGAAACCTTAGCATGAAATGTGAACCTCAGCTACAGGAACATCATGTGATTGAGATCCTACACAAAAGCATCCATGAGCAAGTAGCTTTCATGCTTAAGGAACTCACCATCAAGTCCTTCGAGAAGCCACTCAGCAAAGCGAGCAACTTGCAAGAGGAAGTTAAACACATGAATTCCTAGGAGAAATCAGAAAAGACTAGAGCAACACAAATATTCAAGAAGAAGTTTGAAACAGTGGCTACGGTCGATAAAGGAAAGCTGCTATTGAAGATACAGGTAGAACATTCTCGTCAAGGTTCCCATTCCTCATCACAACATGCTTAGCAGCAGACACAACAGTATGAACAGTCCGGCCAGCAGTTGTATCAAGGGGGATCATACCAATTAGAGAATAAAAAGAGTCGGACCATGGTAGAACGAGTGAAAGCAGTATATTCTTTCAACGATGAAGCTTTCCCAAAATTTTCAGAAGTATAATGAAGTAGACTAAGTTCAGATTGCCAGATCCATTGAAACTTGACAAAGTCAACAAGAAAGATCAGCCCAATTATTGCCCAAACCACAAATTTCTTGGACATACAATAGAGGAATGTTCCGTCTTTAAGGATTGGCTCGAGAGAAATCTTAAGGAAGGGAATATAACAATCCTAAAAGAAAATTTAAAAGAACCTGAAAGAGGTTCTGTAAATTTAATTTTGGCCACACCAATCCCTGCACTATATTGCTATTCAGAGAAAGACAGATGGAGTAGTGTTTGGAGCAAATCTTCCATGAAAATACTGAACCAAATTCAGAGTCTTCGGCCTATCGAGGCTCAGATGGAGATTTCGTTAGAAGATCTGACACATCAAAGAAGAAGAAGAAGAAGAACACCACCACAAAGACTTATAGTGCAGAGGGTATTATATGGGTTACTCCTATTAGATTGGTTGTATCAGATTCAAGGAAGAAAATCCCCGAACCCCTGGCCATGTATGATTATCTGTTTGCCCCAACGGGGTATTATGAATATAATGATTATGATTTTGGCTGTTTCAACTATTTGTAGGATTAACAAAACTGACTTTGACCATTCTAACTCTGATATCAATTCTCAAATTGATCCTCAAGAATGAAGAACATATCGACAACACCAATTACGATAACACCGGGAGTGAAGAGCCAGCCTTTGAGTGCCATTGTGCATCACTTTCCATCAAATTGGATCTCTTTAATCAAGAAGAAGCAACAAAAAATTCACCTACATCTCAGAAAGAAGAAATCACAAAAGTAAACCTAAGGAGCGGAAAGATTTTAACCCCGAGGATAGCTCCAGTGGATAAAAGGAAAACAAAATAGTAACTCAAGAAGAGCTACCTCGACCTCCGCTAGTGGAAGAAACACACAACCAAGTGAATATCAAAGGATTATATAAAATAGATTATAACGAGCTAGCTCCTTTTAGGAATTTATTGGCCGAACTAAGAATTTATGACACTCTAAAATTATCAAAGGACATGAGGGAATCTCTGGTTACAGCCTTGCTTGACCAAGATATTTGTTTAGCCCAATTGGCCAGCACATCCTCAGATGAATTTTGTTTGTTAAAAGAATAACCAGGAATAACCTTCACAGATGAAGATTTGTTGCTTGGTACCACCGACCACAACTGACCACTCTATATCTCAATTAACATCGACAAATTTGTGTTGTCCAGAGTTTTAGTAGATCTTGGAGCTTCACTCAACTTGATGAGTCTACGGACATTGACCTATTTGGACATTGAAGCTCAAGAGCTTACGGCCGATCAAATGATGTTAAGAGGATTTAATCAGAAGGGAAAAACAACTCTTGGATTAATTACACTGCTTATGAAAGTTGGAGAACTAGTAAAAACCACAAAATTCCACATCATCGATGCTGAGACCTTTTTCAATGCTCTACTTGGTCGACTGTAGATTCATGAACACACTATGGTTCTATTATCTCTACAACAATGCATTAAGTATTACAAGGAATGACAAAAACATTCCATCAAGGGAGATTTATAGTCATTCTCAGTTTATGAAGTTAGCATTCATGAAGATACTGTCTATTATGCGCCTCCAAAGAAAATTGTCTTCTCTTGGGAGTTTATGATAAATAAAAGTGAAAATTTAGAAGAATCACTAAGAAGAATCCATTCAGCTCTGCTTCAACAATCTTCCACCACTTTTTTGCAAGGAGCTGGTGGGGGTTCTTTTAGCTCGCGCATCCGAGGTTAAGGCCAGGGACATGGACAAGGAAGAGCCAACACAATTGTTGAAAGGACTAGGCTGATCATCAACATGGATGATGAAGAGAGTTTTGAGGAGGAAATGATGATGATAAAATAGAAGAAACCAAAGTATGAGATATTCTTGGAAGATTTGGAGAAAAGTTAATATAAAAAAATGTATGATCGGATAAACCACTATGTGAATGCCATGGTTCTTACTTCAATGCACCCTCGAAAAGGTTGAGAGTTTAGAGGTCAAGGAAGTCCATAGCACTGGTTCAAATCCAATCAAAATTTACTGTGCTCCTACTTCTGCTAATCTTGAAATTCATGTAAATTTGGATGAGAAACCTAATGAATTAATGGAATTACATTTTGGTTACTTTTCGCCTTATGTACAAATGTTAATTCAACAAGGATATTTGCCAAAAGAAAAGTTACAACTTTATGAAAAATTATGGAATGTTAAAAGTCAAACTTTTAATTTGAAAGAGAGTTTCAGATTTGGTACGGTAGGACCAGTCGATGATTTAGAGGTTTTCATGGTTATTACTTGTGAATTGGAAGAGGACTGCCTCAATATGGAGGATGACTCTACCGATCAGCCAATAGAAGATGCTCTACAAGAATTTGAGAAAGAAATTAAATCAACTATTGATGAATTGAAGGAAATTAATCTTGGGGCGGAAGAACAGCCCTAACCTACATTTATAAGTTCTCTACTATGCCATGAAGAATCCACATAACTGATAAAGCTATTATCAGAGTTCAAGGATTATTTCACCTGGAATTATGATAAAATGCCAGGGCTGTCCCCAGAGGTCGTAGTGCATAAACTCTGGGTGGACAAAAATATGACCCCAATAAAGCAAGCTCTTAGAAGAATGCACCTCGAAATAGAAAAACAAGTCATCATCGAGGTGAAGAAATTAATAGACGCTAACTTTGTAAGAGAAAAACAATACCCCACATGGTTAGCCAAAATTATGCCGGCTAAAAAGAAATATGGATAAATCCGTGCATGTGTCAACTTCAGGGATCTATATAAGGTGTGTCTAAAACATGAATTTCCATTACCGATACCAGAAATGATGGTGGACATTGCTTCGACACATGAGATTTTCTCCTTCATGGATGAATCATCAAGTTACAACCAAATCAAGATAACTCCAAAGGATGCAGCACTTACAACATTCAGAATGCCAATTGGGATCTTTTACTACATGACACACTAAAAATATATGCATTTTTAGACCCATATTTTATACTTATTTTTTGTGATATTGCACCTTAATGGAAGGTATTTTGATAATTTCTTACTAGTTGTTGACTTTTAAGACTTAAAGCAAAAAAGAAGCAAAAGGATGGAATTTGGAGTTAAAATGATGTTTTTAAAGAAGTACTCAACACCCACCACGGCAAGGGCAGCACCAACGGTGCAGAACAATAGGACATTTGAAATTTTTACTCAGCGTTGATGGCGCCAGAACTAGCGGCGATGGCGCCAAAGGCGGTCCAGCCCCCATTTCTAGAAGGTTTGATGTATTTAGATGAGTTTTGAAGAGTTTTTGGAAACACCTCATGGAGAACCAATCTTGGGCTTTATTTGGGGCCAAAATTCATTAGGAAAGTGACTGCTTTTCACTCCAAAGACGTTCCACCATGCTCCATTTTTGCCATTCTTCTTAATCCATCTTCATTCCACCACCATATTGGAGTTCATTAGTAATTTTCCACTTATAGTTTAAAGTTTGTGTGGTGAGATATAGTGTGAAACTTTCTGTAAGAGTGTGGGAGAAGGAGAAAATTGAGAGATATTTTATTCCTGCATTTCTAAGGAAAGGCTACAATGGATTTGCTTTGAGAAAGAGTTTCAGATAAGTTTTGTTTGTTTATTAGTGTTGTAATTTTATCTATGAAATTTATGTTTTGTTGTGTATTTCTCATAAATTCTGATTAGTTCACTCTATCTTTCTCCCAACTCTGAGATATGGTGAAATGAAGATATAATATGATGTGCCAATATTGAAATATAAAATAAATTGTAATGATTTTTCAACTCCGAACTTAATTTACATTTTGATCTGACCAATTGAATTGTTAAAATATATCATGAAAAATATGATTCGGGAAATGGAGTATGAGTTCTACAACAGAGTAAGGATCACATTTGATTTAATGGAGAAGAAATTTGTTTATGGAATTAAGTGCAAAATAGGGAAATATTCTTTGTTGGGTGTAGAATTGTAGAATCTTTAGGGTGACATACAAAATTCCCCAATTCTGTCTTAGTGTTTAAAAACTAAAGTGAGAGATAGCCTTCAGGTGAATGGAAGTGGGAGCTAGAATCCTCCTAGCCTAGCCACATATTTAAGGTCTAAACCTAAGATTAACCAATGATTTTCAATGCGCTTTATCAGAGTAGAGAATTATAATTGCTCTTATTTGGCACAATACATATTCTAAACATTTATCTCATCTCATTTCAGAACCTTATTGTAGTGGGAAGGATGCTTTTTCACATAAGAAATCTTCATTAAAAAAACATAGTTAGTAGATTGGTATTTACTTTTTAAACTTTGAATTTCTGTTTTGCCAATAGTTAAGTACTTTAGTTTTGAAAACATCTCAACATTTAAAATTAATGACAGTTATTTCGTTTGATTTTCTGTAAATTTCCTAATAAAACTTATCATTACCAATTTACACCTTTCCTATGGGATCGATATTTGGAGCTTAACTAGAAAGTCCTTTATTACTTGATAATGATAGGTATACTTGCGTAGAATCCCATTATTAATTGTCTATAATTATATATATTTTACATAACATACTTT
This sequence comes from Phalaenopsis hybrid cultivar, assembly GCA_002079205.1. NCBI lineage: Eukaryota > Viridiplantae > Streptophyta > Magnoliopsida > Asparagales > Orchidaceae > Phalaenopsis > Phalaenopsis hybrid cultivar. Next base: position 36,608 of record JXCR01133435.1, read on the forward strand.
TCATACAAGGATCAAGTTTTTTGCACTGTAGTGGTGTTAACTTCATAAATCCTTACATATAAAAAATTGGGATCAAATTTTTGGCAATCGTTGAGTTGCAAAGGTAATGGTTAAATTTAAGTAAATTAAATAGTTTTGATAAAATAAGAAAGTTCGATCTGCTATTATCCAAATGGTACAAAATACACAAAAAATCTACAATCCAAAAAGAAATTTATTTAAGAGTGTTGTTTAAAAAAAAAGAATTTTACTTGGCTTACTTTATTTATTTATGTGAAGTATTGGATCTGAAGGCTTAGTACCTTACGATTCAGAGTTAGAACATACTATTAGAAAAATTTAAAAATAACAAAGAGAAATTAAAAATTTAAAAGATACGGCAAATAACTTAGAAAATCCAACAAATGAGAATCGACAAAGACCTTTAAGTGATTGTGTGAATCTGACAGCAGATGAACTTCACTTGACTAATCAAAATCATGATGTAGTTGCTAATTTATTTGAGCTTAAAGGTACAAAATAATCAATTTGGAGGATCACCTACTGAAGGTCCTAACTTACATCTTGCTAGTTTTCTTGAGGTTTGTGCTACATTTAAATATGACTCAGTGTCTAATGATGCTGTTAGGCTTAAACTTTTTCCTTTTTCATTAAGGGATAAAGTCAAGGTGTGGTTAAATTCATTAGCACCTAGATCTATTAGAGCTTGGGGACAAATATCACAAAAATTTGTGGCTAAATATTTCTCACCCTCAAAATCCGCAAAGCTTAGAAATGATATTACATCTTTGGTCAATTTGAAGGAGAATCAATATATGAAGCCTGGGAAAGATTTAAAGATCTTCATAGAAAATTTTCACACCATGCTTTTCCATATTGGTTAATAAATCAATTCTTTTACAATGGATTAGTGGGATAACTAAGATCTATTATAGATGCTGCTGCGGGTGGATCATTAATGTCAAAACCTTTTGATGAAGCATATTCTTTAATTGAAGAAATGACTACTAATAATTTTCAATGCGGGTAAAACCTAACAAAGTAGCCAGTATTCATGATTTTGATGCAATGTCTATTTTGGTATATCAAATTGCTGCTACTTCTAAATAGATTGATCAAATAAGAGTGAACTATTCTCAAATACCCCAAGTATTAGAGGAAAATTCACAAGGACAGATTATTGATTCTCAACCATCTTATCAAACTCTAAATGCTATAAATAATAAAAAATACAATCCTTATTTTAACTATTTTAACCATAGATGGAAAAATCACCCTAATTTTAGTTGGAATAATTATAACAATCCGGTGAATCTATCTAGAAATCTGAACAATCAAGGAAATCCTTATTTTGAACCTAATTATCCCTTAGGATTTAACTCTAATCCTAACGCACAAGTTAAGGAAAAGAAGTTGACGGTGGAGGAAGTGGTGTTGAATATGGAAATTCAAACACAAAATCAAGGGGCTGCTATTAAAAATATTGAAAATCAATTAGGACACTTCACTTAGTAACAGACCTTTTGGAATTCTGCCGAGTACTGTGGTAGTTAATCCAAAAGATCAAAATAAAGAGCAAATTAAATCTATTCAATTACAAAGTGAAAAAGAAGTTGAAACAAGGATCCAAAGAGAAACTAAAGTTGATGAAGAGAAGGAAGAAATGAAAAATAATCAACATGAAAATGAACAAACACAGGTTCCTTTAGAAAAACAATTACCTCTATTTCCTCAAAGACTGAAGCAGAAAAATAAAGAGAAATAATTTACAAAATTTTTGGAAATCCTTAAGAAATTGACAATAAATATTCCTTTTGTTAAAACTTTGGAAAAAATGCCAAGTTATCTGAAATTTATGAAAGATGTACTAAATAAGAAAAGGAAGTTTACAGATCATGAAACTGTTGCACTCAGTGAAGAGTGTAGTGTTATTATACTGAAAAAGCTTCCTTAAAAATTAAAAGATCTTGATAGTTTTACTATACCTTGTACAATTGGTGAAAAGTTTTATGGAAAAGCTTTAAGTTATTTAGGGGCGAGTATCAATCTTATGCCCTTATCAATCCTTAAACGTTTATATTTATGAGAAATTTCCCCTACTACTGTAACTATTCAGTTATCTGATCAATTAATAACTTATCCAAAATGAGTTATAGAGGATGTACTAGTAAAAGTGGATAAATTTATTTTTCTTGTAGACTTTATAGTATTGGATATGGAGGAAGATAAAGAGATTCCTATATTTTTAGGGAGACCATTTCTTGAAATAGGAACATTTGTAATAGGTGTGCAAAAATGAGAATTAATAATGAGAGTTTATGATTAAGAAGTAAAATTTAATATAACAAAAGCTATGAAATATCCTGCAATAGAAAAAGATAATTAATGTTTTAGGATGGAAGTAGCTGATTATCTAAGTAATGAAAAGTTTAAGAATGAGTGTGAAGATAAATTAGAGCATGGAGAAATTTTTGAGAATGAAGATGAAATAAAAGGAGAAGATTTGGATTATATTCAAGGAAAATTTGAAACGTAAGACTTGTTGGAAAGAGATAGTAAAAATCTTATTCCTTTAATTATTAAACCACCTGAACATGGATTAAGGATATTACCTGCCCATTTAAAGTATGCATTTTTATGAGAGCCATCTATATTGCCTGTTATTATATCTTCTGAGTTAACTAAAATTCAAGAACAAAAGTTGATAGAAACGTTGAACAAGTATAAAAAGGCTTTTGGATGGACTTTAGCGGTTATTAAAGGAATTAGTCCTTCAATTTGTATGCACATAATTTTACTAGATGAACAATATGAACCTAAAGCTAATCCTCAGAGAAGATTAAACCTAATAATGAAAGAAGTTGTTAAGAAGGAGATTTTAAAATGGTTAGATGCTAGAATTATATATCCTATTTCAGATAGTACTTGGGTAAGCCCAATTCACTGTGTTCCGAAGAAAGGAGGAGTGACTATTGAAGAAACTAAAAAAAATGAATTTATACCAATAAGGCAAGTTACTGGTTGATGAAGTTGTATTGACTATAGAAAATTAAATATGGCCACCATAAAAGATCACTTTCTTTTGCCCTTTTTAGACCAACTGATGGATAGATTGGCTGAGAATAAATATTATTGCTTTTTAGATGGATATACTGATTATCATCAAATTCCAATTGCTTCAGAGGATCAAGATAAAATAATATTTACAAGCCCATATGGAACATTTGCTTTTCGTAGAATGTCTTTTTGACTATGCAATGCACCTACAACATTTCAAAGATGCATGGTGTCAATTTTTAGCAATTTTATAAAACATGAAATGAAAGTGTTTATGGATGATTTTTTGTATTTGGGTCTTCGGTCATTTAAGATTTTCGGAAGTATGTGAAAAAGTCAACCTAGTATTAAATTGTGAAAAATTTCAATTTATGGTTGCAAGAGGTATTGTTTTTCGGCATAAAATTTTTGAAAAAGAAATGGAGGTAGATCCTGTAAAATTCCAAGTTATAGAAAAGTTACCACCACCTACTAATGATAAAGGGGTGAGAAGTTTTCTAGGACATGCTAGTTTTTACAGGCCCTACATAAAAAATTTTTTAAAAATAATTAAACCGCTATGCCAACTTTTAGAAAAAGATAAGAAATTTGATTTTGATGTGGAATGCATAAAAGCATTTGAATTATTATAGAAAAAATTAGTCATTGCACTTATTATAGTACCACCTGACTGAGAAAAAGCCTTTGAAATAACGTGCGATGCTAGTAATTATGCTATTGAGGTTGTATTAGAACAAAGGCACGACAAAGTTTTTAAAGTTATATATTATGCTAGTAAGACTCAAATAATACTCAAATTGATTATACTACTATTAAAAGAGAGTTATTAGCTATTGTTTATGACTTTGATAAATTTAAACCGTATTTAATTGGAATTAAATGTATAGTGCATACAAATCATTTTGTTATTCAATACTTAATGCAAAAGAAGGATGCTATATCAATATTAATTAGATGGACACTTCTATTGCAAGGGTTTCATTTTACTGTGATTGATTGAAGGGGAAATGATAATCAAATAACTGATCATTTGTCTAGGATAGAAATATAAATATTAACTAATTTTGAAAATAAAATTTTATAAAATTTAACTGATGAGCAGATATATAGTATTAATGAAATGGATGTACTGTGGTATGCTGATATAGTGAATTATATTGTAAGTGATATTTTACCACCTGATATGAAAAATCCACTATTAAAGAAATTTTTATACGATTTAAAAGACTATTTTTGGGATGACCCATATTTATAACAAAAATGTAAAGATATAATTATTAGAAGATGTGTGTCATATGAAGAAACTCAACAGATAATTGAAAGATGCCATGATTCTAAATATGGAGGACACTTTGGAACAAAAAGAATTGTATATAAGATTTTACAAGTTGAATTTTATTGGCCTACTATTTTTAAAGATGTTAATGATTATATTAAAATGTGCGATAGATGTCAACAAGTAAAAAATATTTCTAGAAGAAATGAAATGCCTCTAAATTACACATTGAAAGTTGAAATTTTTGATGGTGGGAATTAGTTTTATGAATCCATTTATGACTTCATTTAGAAACTTATATATATTACTTGTTGATGATTATATGTCCAAATGGATTGAAGCTAATGTTGTACCCAGATGTGATGCTCGGAGAGTTTTAAAATTTTTTATTAAAATATTTTTAAAAGATATAGAGTGCCGAGAGAAATTATTACTGATGGAGGATCTCATTTTATGAATAAGAGAATCAAAAACTTAATTAAGAAATATGACATTATGCTTAGATTCTCTACTGCTTATCATCCTTAGACTAGCGGTCTAGCAGAGATATCAAATCGTGAAATTAAACGTATTTTAGAAAAATCTGTAAATCCCTATAAATTGGATTGGTCTGCTAGACTAGATACTGCATTATGGGCATATAGAACTGCTTATAAGTCTCTTATAAGAATGTCCCCATACAAACTGATATTTGGAAAAACATGTTACATACTAGTAGAGTTAGAGCAAAAAGCATTTTGGGCTATTAAGAAATTTAATTTTAATCTAAAAGATGCTGGTGAGAAAAGATTTAGCTCAATGAACTTAAGGAGATTAGAAATGAAGCATATAATAATGCAAAAATCTATAAAGAGTGCTATTAAGGAATTTAATTTTAATCTAAAAGATGCTGGTGAGAAAAGATTATTGCAACTCAAAAACTTGAGGTAATAAGAAATGAAGCATGTGATAATGCAAAAATTTATAAAGAAAAAAAATGAAAATATGGCATTGTCGGAAGATTATTCAGAAGAAATTTAAACATGGACAAGAAGTTCTATAATATAATACAAGATTGAGATTATTTCCAGAAAAACTGAAATCCAAATGGTTAGGACCATTTAAATTGACTAAAGTTTATCATTATGGAACTGTTATTATTAAAGATCCTAACACTAGAAAGGTATTTAAAGTTAATGGGCATAGTATGAAACATTATTATGAAGGGCACATACCTCAATTTAGAAAAGTTTTAATGTTAAGTCAACCCACTAAACAAATGGTGTGTCGAGCTGACGACATTTAACCAAGCGCTTTGTGGGAGGCAACCCATAAATATATGTCGATGTATTACTATTTTGTTTGATAAGTGCCTTATATATTAGTAGATAATAATCCTACACAGTTACATTTATTATAAATTAAGTCAAATATTGGTATTTGATAAAAAGTTGGAATTAAATTGAACAAAAAATAAAAGTCGCAAAATTTTGGCCAAAAGAAAATATGTTGAGATTTTCATACGTATTTTATACTATTTTTGATGATATTGCACTTTAAAGAAAGTTATTTTTGATGTTTTTTTGCAGGAATGATGAATTAGGGTCATTAGAGCATAAAGATGCAAAAAGGAGTGATTTTTGAGTGGAAAGGACCAAAATGTGAAGATTTGAACTAGGGCGTCGACGGTGAGCTCAACGGCGCTGACGACGGACTTTTTCTAAGACTCTATATTTAATTCATTTATAAGGCCAGCCGACGGAGCCCTTGAGGTCACCGATGGCGAGCTCGGCGGTTATGTCCAATAATGCATTGGATGAGGATGAATTTTTGAGGGGTGCTTAGGCTACTCTTGGGAAAACTCATCCACAACTTTAAAAGAAGATTTTGGCCAAAAACAGAGAGGTCTTGGAGGTTAGAGAGGTTCTATCAGTGTATAGATAATTTACTAGAGTGTCTAAATTGTGAGGAATTCTTTAAGAGATTGTAAGAGTGGAGGGAAAGTGAGAGATTTCTTTCTCCTTGCTGCTTCAAAGAGGAATTTTGTGTGCTGTAAAGAAAGGAAGAGATTCAGAGGAACTTCGAGGAGTGTGCTTGGTGAGAAATTAGAGATAAGTTTATTTACTTATTGTAGTTTGTATGACTTTGCTTTTGTATATGAATTCCGAGTTTTGTTGTGTTTTCCCCATGAGATCTGAGTAGTTTTTTCTGTCTTTCTCCTTGTCTTGAGATTTGTGAAATGGTGATCCCATGAGATCTGAGTAGTTTTCTCTGTCTTTCTCCTTGTCTTGAGATTTGTGAAATGGTGATTATGAGATCTGAGTAGTTTTCTCTGTCTTTCTCCTTGTCTTGAGATTTGTGAAATGGTGATTTCCCCATGAATTCTGAGTAGTTTTCTCTGTCTTTCTCCTTGTCTCGAGATTTGTGAAATGGTGATTTGAAAATTGAGTCATGAAAATGTTAAAGAAATTGTGATGATCTTTTCACTTCGATCTTAATTTAATTTCAATCTGGCCAATTGACTTGTTAAAATATGTTGAGTTTTACAACTATAGTGAAGATTACATCCAAGATTCAGGGAGATCAAAGCCCTTGGAAGTTGGGTGTAAATAAAAAGGGAAATAAAATTACCGGGCGTAAATTGGAGATTTCAGAGTGACAGACTAAAATCCCCAATTTGGTCCTATCGTTTGGGTGTTGAAGTGTAAATGTTATCCCTCATGTGAGGGGAACATGGGAGCTCCGAAGTGAGAGCCGGTATCCTCCCTGCCTAGCCGCAGATTCAGTAAACAAGCGTAGGATTAGTCAATGTTCTGTATGCCTCGATCAAAGGGTAAAGAATAGGTATGCTCCTATTTGGCACAATACAATTTGAACAGATTCACTTTATCCATTCTCTATAAATTCTTGACAAGGAGAAGGATGCTTTCTTATATATTGAATATCACATTAAAAACCTTATTAGTAATCATTTTATTTAGATATATTGAATATCACATTAAAAACCTCATTAGTATAATTAGTTATTTAAGAGTTATTAAAAATTTAAATAGTTACTTCAATTTCCTTTTAGTGATAGATAAGCAATTTTAATTCCATTATTATGATTAAGTATTATTTTTCTAAAATCTTAGTTCGTAGTTCTCATATTACTCCCTGTGGGATCGATATCTAGGACTCCATTAGAGCTCTATATTACTTGAGTGATATGTATACTGGCGTTGATAAGTGTGACTTTACAATTATTGAATATTTTATACATTCATCTTTATCGAATTTATAACCGTTATTAAGTTTTTGGTGCAATTGTTGAGGAATTAAATCTTTTAGCAGCAGTATTAAATACTTATATTTTTAAGCATATATAAAGAAATTGTCAAGTTTTTGGTGTCGCTGTCGGGGAGTAAATAAGAATCATAATTAGAGTAACGGACAAATTAGGATAATTAGAAAATTTTTACTTGAATTGCAACTTATGGTCGTATTTAGTTAATTATTTTATTGTGTAATGATTTCAATTTGTATGCGTAAAGTTGGACCTGAAAATCTTATACCCTAGATTCAGAATTAGAACGCACTGTTAGAAAAATTAGAAGATTGAGAAGAGAACCTATAAATTCTGATACAAATTAGAACGCACTGTTAGAAAAATTAGAAGACTGAGAAGAGAACCTAGAAATTCTGATACATAAAATGAACAATCAAGGAATAGAGAATGAACACCAACCTAGACCCCTACGAGATTATGCAAATTGAACAATTAAGGAATAATAAATGAACAACAATCTAGACCCCTACGAGATTATGCAAATCCTACAACAGATGAAATTCACTTATCTATCCAAAATAGATGTAGCTGCTAATTCATTTGAGCTTAAACCTGCTATTATTCAAATGGTACAGAACAATCAATTTGGAGGTACACCAAATGAAGATCCTATTACTAATTCATTTGAGCTTAAACCTACTATTATCCAAATGGTACAAAATAATCAATTCAAAGGTACACCAAATGAAGATCCTAATTTAAATCTTAAACCTGCTATTATCCAAATGGTACAAAACAATCAATTCGGAGGTACACCAAATGAATGCTTAAACCTGCTATTATCCAAATGGTACAAAATAATCAATTCAGAGGTACACCAAATGAAGATTACAGCAGATGAGATTCACTTATCTATCCAAAATCCTGATGTAGCTGCTAATTCATTTGAGCTTGAACTTGCTATTATCTAAATGGTACAAAATAATCAATTCGGAGGTACACCAAATGAAGATCCTAATTTACACATCGCGCTATTATCCAAATGGTACAAAACAATCAATTCGGAGGTACACCAAATGAAGATCCGAACCAAGACCCTTAAGAGACTATGCAAATCCTACGGCAGATGAAATTCAGTTATCTATCCAAAATCCTGATGTAGCTGCTAATTCATTTGAGCTTAAAGCAGATGAAATTCACTCATCTATCCAAAATCCTGATGTAGTTGCTAATTCATTTGAGCTTAAACTTATAATTCACTTATCAATCCAAAATCCTGATGTAGCTGCTAATTCATTTGAGCTTAAACCTGCTATTATCCAAATGGGTACAAACAATCACGGAGGTACACCAAATGAAGATTCTAACTTACACCTCGCTAGTTTTTTAGAACTGTGTGCTACTTTTGAGGTACACCAAATGAAGATCCTAATTTACACCTCGCTAGTTCTTTAGAACTGTGTGCTACCTTTAATTATGTCAGAGTTTCAAATGATGTTGTTAGACTTAGACTTTTTCCTTTTTCACTTAGGGATAAGACTAAGATGTGGTTAAATTCGTTAGCACCAGGATCTATTAGAACTTTGGCAGAACTTTCACAGAAATTTCTATCCAAATATTTCCCTCCATCCAAAACTACTAAACTTAGAAATGACATAAAATCGTTATGTCAAATTAATGGAGAGTCAATATATGAAGCTTGGGAGAGATTTAAAGATCTTCTTAGGAAATGCCCTCATCATTCGTTACCAGATTGGTTGATAATTCAAACTTTTTTTAATGGATTAGTGGGATCACTTAGATCAATTATAGATGCTGCGACTAGTGGTTCTTTAATGTCAAAACCTTTTGATGAGGCTTATTCATTAATAGAAGAGATGGCTACCAATAATTTTTAATGGCCCTCTAAAAGGGTAAATCCTAAAAGAGTGGCTAGTATCCATGATTCTGATGTAATATCTATGTTAGTTACACAGATTGTTGTAATATCAAAGAAATTATATCATTATGGAATGAATTATTCTCCAACACCTCTTATGATGGAAGATAATCCATCCGAGCAATTTATGGATGTTCAACTATCATATGAGACTTTAAATGCTATTAATAGACCCAACAACCCTTATTCAAACTATTATAACCCCACATGAGACTTTAAATGTTATTAATAGACCCAACAACCCTTATTCAAACTATTATAACCCAGGTCTTCATATGAAACCTTAAATGCTATTACTAGACCCAACAACCCATACTTGAACTATTATAACCCAGGTTGGAAGAATCATCCAACAAATTTCAATTGGAATAACAATTCTGCTACAAATTAATAATGGGCAAACAACCCAGTAAACCAATTAGGAAATTCATCCAACCAAGGAAATATTAATTATAGACCTTCTTATCCTCCAGGATTTAACAGTAACACTCAAATTAAGGAAAAGAAGTTGTCTATAAAACAACTGATATTAAACATGGGTGAACAATTGCAGAATCAAGGAAATTAATTAAAAATTCAAGGAAATCAATTACAAAATCAAGGAACTGCTATTAAGAAAATTGAAAATCAGTTAGCACATATCGCTACTGCGCTTAGTAACCGAACATTATGAACTTTTCCTAGAACTCTGGAACCAAATCTTAAAGATCCAGGAAAAGAACAAATGAAGGCGGTACAATTACGAGTGGAAAAGAATTGGAAACAAGAGTACAGAAAGAAATGGAAATTAAAAAAGAGAAAGTTGATACAGATAATGAAAAGAATCATGAGTACCCAGATTTAGAATATCCACTTACACCAATGAAAAATACTGTGGAGAAACATCCACCACCGTTTCCTCAAAGATTGAAGCAACACAAACAGAATAAATAATCTTTCAAGTTTTTAGAAATTCTTAAGAAGTTAACGGTAAATATTCCCTTCGTAGAAGCTTTAGAGCAAATACCAATTATGTGAAATTTATGAAAGAAATTATAAACAAGAAAAGGAAGTTCACGGATAATGAATAATTATGTGAAATTTATGAAAGATGTAAACATTCCCTTCGTAGAAGCTTTAGAGTAGATGCCCAATTATGTGAAATTTATGAAAGATATACTGAACAAGAAAAGGAAGTTCACGGATAACAAAACTGTTGCACTTAGCGAAGAGTGCAGTGCAATTTGAACAAGAAAAGGAAGTTCATTGATAATGAGGCTGTTGCACTTAGCGAAGAGTGTAGTGCAATTAAGCTAAAAAGGAAGTTCATGGATAACAAAACTGTTGCACTTAGCAAAGAGTGTAGTCCAGTTATTCAAAAAAAGCTTCCTGAAAAATTAAAAGATCCTGGTAGTTTCACTATACTGTATGCTATCGGTGAAAAATTTTATGGAAGAGTTTTATGTGATTTGGGAGCTAGTATTAATCTTATGCCTCTATCAATTTTCAAAAGATTAGGATTAGGAGAAGCCTCACCTACTTCTATAACTCTTCAGTTAGCAGATTGTTCAGTTACATATCCTAAGGGAGTTACAAAATATGTGTCAGTAAAAGTTTATAAATTTATCTTTTCTGTGGATTTCATTATTTTAGATATGGAGGAAGATAAAGAAATACCTTTCACTTTAGGAAGACCATTTTTAGCTACTGGAAAAGCTATGATAGATGTTCAAAAAGGAGAATTAAATGAGAGTAAACGATCAAGAAGTGACTTTTAATATTGTAAAATCTATGAAATACCTTGCTGTTGAAAGAGATAAAAAGACCATTTTTAGCTACTGGAAAAGCTATGATAGATGTTCAAAAAGGAGAATTAACTATGAACACCATTTTTAGCTACTGGAAAAGCTATGATAGATGTTCAAAAAGGAGAGTTAACTATGAGAGGGAGATCATTTTTAGCTACTGGAAAAGCTATGATAGATGTTTAAAAAGGAGAATTAACTATGAGAGTTAATGATCAAAAGTGACTTTTAACATTGAGAAATCTATGAAATACCCTGCTGTTGAAAAAGATAATGAATGTTTTTGCATGAAAATTAGTGAACATCTATTGAATGAATATTTTAAAGAACATTTTGAAGAGAAAGAACAATTTGAAGATAGTGATGAAGTTATTTTGGTTGAATTAGAAAATGAAGAATTAGATTATGTTTAGGAAAGATTTGAGATGCTGGATAATACAGAAAATGCTGATAAGAATTAATTTCCGTCAATTATAAAACCACCTGAACTTGAGTTGAAAATATTGCCTAGCCACTTGAAGTATGTGTTTCTGGGGGACTCATCTACATTACCTGTTATTATATGTTCAGAATTAAATGATTTGCAAGAGCAAAGACTGTTAGATACATTAAAAAGATATAAGAAAGGGAATTAAATGATCTGCAAGAGCAAAGACTGTTAGATACATTGAAAAGATATAAGAAAGCTTCTGAATTAAATGATCTGCAAGAGCAAAGACTGTTAGATACATTGAAAAGATATAAGAAAGCTTTCATAATTAAATGATCTGCAAGAGCAAAGACTGTTAGATACATTAAAAAGATATAAGAAAGCTTTTTGTTGGACCTTAGCTGATATTAAGGGAATCAGTCCTTCGATCTGTATGCATAGAATTATATGAGATGAATAATATAAACCAAGAGTTGATCCACAAAGGAGATTAAATCCAATGATGAAAGAAGGGTAAAAAAGGAAATTTTGAAATGGTTAGACACTAGAATTATATATCCTATTTCAGATAGTGCACAGAGGAAATTTTGAAATGGTTAGACACTGGAATTATATATCCTATTTCAGATAGTGCGTGGGTGTATAAACCAAGAGTTGATCCACAAATGAGATTAAATCCAATGATGAAAGAAGTAGTTAAGAAAGAAATTTTGAAATGGTTAGACACTGAAATTATATATCCTATTTAAGATAGTGCATGAGTAAGTCCAATTCATTATGTTCTAAAGAAAGGAGGAGTGACTATTTAGACAAAAGAAAATAATGAATTAATACCTATCAGACAAGTTACTCGGTGGCGTATTTGCATTGATTATAGACTACTGAAGCACAAGAGAATAATGAATTAATACCTATCAGACAAGTTACTGGGTGGCGTATTTGCATTGATTATAGAAAAAATTAAACTCTGCCACCCGAAAGATCACTTCCTTTTACCCTTTTTAGACCAAATAGTGGATAGACTTGCTGGTCACAAATATTTTTGTTTTTTAGATGGATATAGCGGTTACCATCAAATTCTTATTGCTTCTGAGGATCAATAAAAGATAACATTTACTAGTCCTTTTGGAACTTTTACTTTTCGAAGAATGTCTTTTCGATTATGTAATGCACCTACAACATTCCAGAGATGTATGATGTCTATATTTAGTATGTTAATTGATGATGGATTGGAAGTATTTATGGATGATTTCTCTCTATTCGAGACATCATTTGACTCATGCTTAAATTATCTTGAAAAAGTTTTGGAGTTATACGAAAGAACTAATTTAGTTCTAACTTGGGAGAAATGTCAATTCTGGTTGCTGGAGGATTTGTGTTAGGGCATAAAATTTTGGAAGATGGTATGGAAGTAGACTCAGCAAAAATTCAAGTTATATCTAAACTAAGACCTCCTACTAATATAAGAGAGGTTAGGAGTTTTCTTGGACATGTTGGTTTTTACAGGCGTTTTATTAAAAATTTTTTTGAAAATTACCAAACCTCTATGCCAACTTTTAGAAAAGGACAAGAAATTTGAATTTACTGAAAAAAATTTACTAAACCTCTATGTCAACTTGTAGAAAAGGCAAGAAATTTTAATTTGCTAAAAGCTGTTTAAATGCCTTTGAGTTATTAAGGAAAAAATTAATCACAGCCCCTATTATAGTTTCACCTAACTGGGAGAAACCATTTGAACTGATGTGCGAGGCTAGTGAATAGGCTATTGGAGTGGTTCTTGGATAAATGTACGAAAAGATTTTTAAAGTGATATACTACGCTAGGATTATGTTATTGGAGTTGTCCTTGGACAAAGGTACAAAAAGACTTTCAAAGTTATATACTACGCTAGTAAAACTCTTAATGATGCACAAATTAACTATGCTGTTACTGAAAAAGAGTTACTGACCATTGTGTATACTTTAGACAAATTTAGATCCTATTTAATTGAGACTAAATGTATTATGCACACTGATCACTCTGTTATTAAATATCTGATGCAAAAGAAGGATGTCAAACCAAGGATAATTAGATGGATACTTTTGATGCAAGAATTTGATTTTGTGGTTATTGATAGAAAGGGAAATGATAATCAAATTGCTGATTATTTGTCGAGAATAGAATATCATGAATTATCTGACACCGATAACAAAATTACAGAAAGTTTCCCTGATGAATAATTTTATAATATTAATGAGTGAAAAATACCATGGTATACTGACATTGTTAATTATATTGTAAGTGATATTTTGTCAGCTATGCTGAAATTGCAAAAGCAAAGAAAATTCATTCATGATTGGAAAGTATATTTTTGGGACGAACTTAATTTATATAAATAATGTAAGGATCTTATTATGAGAAGATGTGTACCTTATAAAAAAATTGAACTAATCATTCAGAAATGTTAGGATTCTGAGTTTGGAGGACATTTTGGGATTGATAAAACTGCTTATAAAATTTTACAAGTTGGATTCTATTGGTCTACTCTTTTTAGAGATTTTTACAGATACATAAAAACTTGTTATCAATGCCAACGAGTAGTCAATATATCTAGAAGAAATCAAATGCCTCTAAATTTCATGTTAAAAGTTGAGACCTTTAATGTTTGGGGATTAGATTTCATGGGACCATTTATTCCTTCATCTGGGAACTTATACAGATTAATTGTGATAAACTATGTTTCAAAGTGGATTGAAGCACAAGCTTTACCTCGTTGTGATGCTAAAAGTGTTTGAAGATTTTTAATGAAAAATATTTTCACTAGATACGGAATACCGAGAGTGATTATCACTGACGAAGGATCCCCTTTTAGGAATAAATACATTCAGAGATTGGCAGAAAACTTTAATATTATTCATAGAATCTATACTTTTTATCACCCTCAAACTAGTGGGTTAGCTGAAGTTTCTAATAAAGAGATTAAATAAATACTTGAGAAGACTGTAAACCCTAGTAGAGTAGATTGGTCTACTAGATTGGATACCGCATTATGGGCTTACAGGACTGCTTATAAAACTTGTATTGGAATGACTCCTTACAGGCTGATTTTTGGAAAAACTTGTCACTTACCAGTAGAATTGGTTATTGGATTGACTCCTTACAGACTAATTTTTGGAAAGACTTGTCACTTACCAGTAGAATTGGAGCATAAAGCATATTGGGTGATTAAAGAATTCAGTTATAGTTTGAAAGATACTGGTGAGAAGAGATTGTTATAAATGAATGAATTGGAAGAATTAAGAAATGAATCTTACAATACAAGGCTGAAGTTATTCCCTGGGAAATTGAAGTCTCGTTGGTTAGGACCCTTTACTTTGACTCAAGTTTAAACTTATGGAGCTATTGAAATTGAAGATCAAAAGTCTGGGAATAGATATAAAGTAAATGAACACAGATTAAAGTCTTATATTGAGGGTAAAAGAACAAATTTTAAAGATGTTTTAATGGTCAGTCAACCTGAGTAATACCTGAATAGGTCAGGCTGACAACGTTAAACCAAATGCTTTATGGAAGGCAACCCATAGTTATCTTTATTTTTATTTCAATTATTGTGTTTTTATTTGAAATTATTGTTAGTTTGAGGTAGTATTGAACTCTACTACTCTTATTTACCCTTGAATCATCATAAAAATTAGATCCATAGAGAAATTAGAACGCATTCGGACCAGAGCAAAACTGAGAAACTTTTACCTTGGGCTCCGACGATGGGCTCGACGCTGCCGACGACAGGTTTTTCCCGAGTGTCTAGGCAATTAATTCTAAAGGCTCGCCGACGGCACCATCGATGCCGCTGACTGCGAGAACGGCGGGATGACTGTTTCCGAAGTTTGAAATGACGGTTTTTGGCAGTTTTAGGCGTGAGTTACTTCATATAAACTTCAAAATTCAATTCTTAAGTTTGTATTACCCCAAAAATGAATTTAAAATCCACCAAATTCATCCCTATGGCTTCCAATTCCACTGAAAACCTTAGATTTTGAGTGTTTAACCGGAGAAAGTTCATTAGTTACGAGGCACAATGAATCTTCAACAAAGTGCTGACAAAGAGGTGATTAATCAAAGAAAGAGGATTTGTGAATCAAGGATTGAAAAGTCCTTCAAGAGCAATTGAAGAGATGATTGTACGACGACGATGGGAAGTGTTGTGCTACACTACAGCCACCGTAGTCATTTCTATGGTGAAGGAGTTTTATGCTAATTTGCATAGAATCAACCAGGGAGTCGTCTATGTGCAAAGTAGATGGATAACTTTTACTCCTACATGGATTAATGAGTTATATATGATCGATAATGTTCCTGTCTGCCTTTATTCCAACTTCATCCCGACAAGAAACCTAATGAATGAGATCTACCAATACCTGACGGACGAGACTGAAGACTTGGAAATGAGAGAAAATGGGTATGTTAGTTTTTTTGCGCACTTCTAAACCTCATTTCTAAACACTTGCACTTCTTCATTTCTGCAAAAATATTACCGATGATGAGGATCAGTAAAGTTACTAAAGAGAGTGCTATTCTGAATTACTGCATCCAAATGGGACTGCCGATCGATATTGGTTAAATAATTGTGAAGTCTGTTTTGGGCCTGATCGTTCTTGGATCAACTAATGAGCTTGGACATCCTTCAACAATTTTCTTACTCTGCAGTCAGTTCCAAGTATCTTAGGAGAATTGGGAAAAGGTACTTACACCTTAGAAGCCTTTGGACCCAACCGAGAAGTTCCCAGCCAATGAAGATGAGAATGATATGACTATTATTGGGGATCAATTGTCTCAGAATTCACTTCCTATTCAGCCTTTAGTTCTAGACAAGACACTAGTGATCCTTCATAGAATCAAGAAACTGGAGAAAGAGGTACAAAATGTTATGAATGCAATTAACAATATCTCTGATTTTTTCGATCATTAGACTAGGAGGACGAAAGAGCATTTTGATCACTCTAGACATATCAATGGAAGTTTGATATGTTTGATGAGAAGAAGGGAATGTTAAAAGAGGACTCTATTGAAGAATTCCCATACCGACCCTTTTATAACCTCTTCATTCATGTACAATCAATGGGTGATATCAAAGGAGAAACAAGCACGGAATCAGAAGACTGGTAGATTTACTAAAAAATTAACGAAGCACAGAAACAAGCACAGGTTTTTCCCGAGAGTCCAGGAAATTAAATGCAGAAGGCTCGCCGACGGCGTCTTCGATGACTCCGACAGCGAAACTGGAAGGATGGCAGCTTCTGGTGTTTGAATGGCGTTTTGTAGCGGTTTTTGGGTATGATTTACCACTTTTAAACTCCCAAATTCGATTCCTAAGTTCATATTTCCCCCAAAAATGAAGTGAAACTCCCCCCAATTAATTCCTATGGCATCCAATTCCCCTGATAATCCTACAATACGAGTGCTCAACCGGAGAAAGTTCATTCATTCGGAAGCGCAGTGAATCTTCAACAAGGTGCTGATGAAGAAAAGATTAATCAAGGAACAAGGATTTGTAAATTGCGGATTGAATAATCCCTCTACAACAATTGAAGAGATTGTAGTGCATCGAAGATGGGAAGTTCTGTGCTATACTACCACTGCCGTGGTTGGTCTTGTGGTGAAGAAATTTTATGCAAATTTGCATGGAATCAACCAGAGAGTCGTTTATGTGCGAGGTAGATGGATAACTTTTACTCCTTCACGTATCAATGAATTATATTTGATCGAGAACGTTCCTGTCTGCCATTATTCAAACTTCATCTTGAAAGAAAACCAGAAGAATGAGATTTACCAATATTTAACAGACGAAACTGAAGACTGAGAAATGAGAGAAAACATGTATGTTATTTTTTCTACGACACTCCTAAATCCTGTTTCAAAACATTGGCACTTTTTTATTTCTGCAAAACTGTTACCGACAATGAAGATTGGTAAAGTTTCTAAAGAAAGTACTATTCTAAATTACTGCATCCAAATGGACTGTCGATCGATATTAGATCAATAATTGTGAAGTCGGTTTTGGGCCTGATCATTCATGGATCAACTTATGGGCTTAGACACCCTTCCACAATTTTCTCACTTTGCAGTCAGTTCTAAGTATCCTATGAAAATTGGGAAAAGGTACTTCTACCTTAGAAGCCTTTGGACCCAACTGAGAGATTCCCAGCCTATGAAGATGAAAATGATATGACTATTATGGTGGATCAATCATCTCAGAATTCACTACTGATTCAACCTTTAGTTCCGGACAAGACTCTGATGATTTTGCGTAGAATCAAGAAATTGGAAAAGAAGATATGAAATGTCATTAATGCAATTAATAATATCTTTGATTTCTTCGATCATCTAGACTAGAGTATGAAATGACATTTTTCTCACTCTGGACATATAAAAGATAGTTTGATACGACTGATGAGGAGGATGAAACTGATAGAAGAAGATTCTACTGAAGAGTTTCCATACCGACCCTTCTATAACCTCTTCGTTCATGTGCAATCAATGGGTGATCTCAGAGGCCCCTTCTACAACCTCTTCGTTCATGTGCAATCAATGGGTGATCTCAGAGGAGAATCGAGTACTGAATCTGAGGATTAGTATATTTATACTACTGTCTGTCTATGTGTGTATTTTGATTTGAAACTTGCATTTTCTTTGCTTTAGAATTATGCTTTTAGATCTCTGTATAGTTGAGACTAAGCATAGGTTTTTTTTTCAGAGTTTTGAGTGTTGTGGCTTGGATTGAGATGCTGAATTAATGTATTAAGGTTGAGAAAATACCAAAGTTAGGTGTATTATGTAATGTATATTGTAACTCTTGGAATTTAAATATAATTGTGATGTTTTGTGTTGTGAAAGCTTATTTTTTATAATTACATCACTTAATCACTTAAAATTATGTTTATAATGATTCAACGGATGTCGTTGAGGCTTGAAATTGATCAAAATTGCAAAAAATTGAGAATTGAACCAAATCAATAGAGCCCGCCGACGGTGCCCTCGACGCCGCCGATAGCGGACTTTTCCCGAGACTTAGGATATAATTTAAATTGAGCGCGCTGACGGCGTCGAAGACCACGCCGATGGCGAGATCCCGAAAAAAAACCTTTAACCGTAATTTTGACCAGTTAACCGCCACTATTCATCATCCCCGTCCTCTGAGAAACACAATTTTTGACCTAGGGCTTGAGAGATCTTGGATTGGGAGACGATTTCAAGGCATTTAGACATCGGATTTGATCATCTCTAGGTAATCCACCTGCTGATCAAGGAGACGAAGACATAGTTCGGGATTTTGATATCTGAATGTAATTGATGTACTTGCAATTTTATTTTTGTAATCTTTTGTAATAGAAATGAATGTTTCTGTGTATTTGTACCTTCATTTGTATTATTATGTGGTAATTAGATGATTTTTATATTTTGTTATAAAGTTAGTGTGGTAGTTAAAATTGCATGTGTAGTATAATGGATGTTGATTAGTACTTTGTGAATTGTAATGTAATGTGATTTTTATTTTGCATTTTAATTGTAATTGTTTTGTTTAGTATTGTGGATGTGTTTATTGTGTGTGTTTAATATTTTATTTTTGCACTTATTTCAAAATTTCATTACCCAGCAATTTCTCTAATGATTTATATGTGTAGAAAGCTCCTAATGTTATAGACCAGGTGAAGTAGAACGAGGACTGCAAAAAATTTTAGAAAGATGAAAATGCCTAAAATACTGAGGTATGATTTATATTTAGAGTTTTTCTTTCCACCTGTATCATTTCATATTTAAAAATGAAAATGCCTAAAATACTGAGGTATGATTTATATTTAGAGTTTTTCTTTCCACCTGTATTATTTTATATTGAAAAATTACCGAGGTATGATTTATATTTAAAGTTTTTCTTTCCACCTGTATTATTTTATATTGAAAAATTTAATTTGGGGTAGGGAAGAAATAGATTAACTATTAGAAGTCCTCTATTTCAATATTTTCAAAAATTATTAAAATGGTTTTATGTTGTGAATTTAATTCAGATAACTTCATTTTGTAGCTATTTAAATATTATGGTACATTTAAAGAAATATTTTTGAAATGAAAATTAATTTTGTAGATTAAGATATTTAGTATAAGAGAATAAGACTATAGTTAACTACTAAAGTAAAGGAAACTATATTTTGAAGTATTAAGAATTTGGAAGTTCATTTGAGAAGAAAAGATAACAAAAATTAATTTTGTAACTTAAGATATTTAGTATAAGAGAATAAGATTATAGTTAACTATTTAGAGTAAAGGAAACTATATTTTGAAGTATTAAGAATCTGGAAATTCATTTGAAAAGAAAAGATTCGGACTCAATGATGTAAAAGCTATGAAAAATTTATAAGGTAAGGGAATGCTTTGAGTTTCAAATTTAGGGAAAGAAAGGTGATGTTCAAAAAATGTTTATAAGGTAAAGAAATGCTTTGAGTTTCAAATTTAGGGAAAGAAAAGTGAAGTTCAAAATTATTAAAGGCTATCCAGATATAATAATCCTCATTTAAAAAAAGAAAAAGAAAGGATTGACAGCAATCCCTAAAAAGAAAAGAAAAATACATAGGATTGAAAGAAATCCAAATGAAAAGAGAAAAGAAAGAAAAATATATGAAAACGAGGAGAAGCTTGAGGATATGCCTAATAAGAAATTGGCTTCAATGGACCTACCTAAAGGGAAAACTTAAATACATTCCTGAACTTATATTTGTTAAATAGATCTTTTTCTATAGCATTCTCATGAAATTCCTATCCTTTAAATATTCTAAGTGACTTAATAGTGCAACATATAGCCATTCTTGAAATGAATAGAAGACTAGAACTCTTAAACTTGATGACTAGATAATCTTGTAGCTACAGAGTTAATTTAATTACTTGAATTTTTTCCAGAAATCTTACTATTGTACTTATCTAAATCAAACTTNAGAAATCTTACTATTGTACTTATCTAAATCAAACTTATAGTATTTCTGAATTAAAACATTACTACAATTGATCATAACTTTTACATAGTACTAAAATTACTTGAGGACAAGTAATAGTTAAGTTTGGGGGA
>JXCR01133436.1:21531-44765 GCA_002079205.1 Phalaenopsis hybrid cultivar
TATATATATATATATATATATATATATATATATATATATATATATATATATATATATATATATATATATATATATATATATATATATAACAAAAATAAAAGAAAAAGGATTGAAAAGGATCCTAGAAAGAAAAGAAAAGAA
Source organism: Phalaenopsis hybrid cultivar (assembly GCA_002079205.1). Taxonomy (NCBI): domain Eukaryota; kingdom Viridiplantae; phylum Streptophyta; class Magnoliopsida; order Asparagales; family Orchidaceae; genus Phalaenopsis; species Phalaenopsis hybrid cultivar. The sequence goes on from JXCR01133436.1 coordinate 21,673, forward strand.
AAAGATAATATGGGGAGAAGCTTGAGGAGATGCCTAATAAAAAATTGGCTTCACTTGAATCAACTTAAAGAGAAAGGCTTAACTACATTTTCTAAACTTATATTTGAGTATTAACTTATTTAATAGTAAAGTTTCATGAAGTTCTTTTCAAAATGAATACTCTAAGTGACTTTAATATGACAATTTACAATTTTTTTCTTGAAAAGAATAGAGAATCAGAAATCTTAAACTTGATTGATGAATTTTCTTATACCTTCAGTATTAACTGGAGTTGTTTTGAATTTTTCTTAAGTTATGCTATTGTATTTAGTTGACTAAAATATGGAAATCTATAAGTTAAATTTTTTACCATAAGTCATATTTTTAGTAGTGAAGGAGTTACTTGAGGACAAGTAACATGTAAATTTGGCAGATTTTTTATACCTAAAAATATATGCAATTTTAGACCCATATTTTATACTCATTTTTTGTGATATTGCACTTTAATGGAATGTATTTTTAATGTTTTCATGCAAGTTGTTGAATTTCAGGACTTGGAACAAAAAGGAAGCAAAAAGGATGAAATTTGGAGTCAAAATGGAGAAGTTGAAAATTTGTTCAGCGACGACGGCGCCATTGGGTGCCAATAGCGTCGTTTGATAGAAACATAGAATTCAATTATGGACCACTGGCGTTGATGGCGCCAGTGTCAGTTCAGACCTTGTTCCTAGAAGATTCAACAAATTTGGACGCTTTTTGAAGAGTTTTTGGATGCACCTATTGGAGAACTGACTCTAGGCTGTATTTGAGGCCAAGATTGATCAGAAAATTGCCTCCTTTTCACCATTCCTCACCACTATTCATTCTCTTACATACGATACACTTTTCCATCTTCATTCCACCACCAATTTGGAGTCTATTACTGATTTTTCTTTAAGAATTTAGAGTTTTTGTGTTGAGATTAAGTGTGAATCTTTCTCTAAGAGTGTTGGAGAAGCAAAAAAGTGGGAGATTTCTTTTTTCTACATTTCCTAGGAAAGGCTTCAAGGGATTTGCTTTGAGAAAGAGTTTCAGATAAGTGTTGTTTTTTTATATAGTGTTGTATGAACTTTCTTTTTTAAATGAAATTTGTGTTTTGTTGTTTATTTGTCATAAAGTTTGAGTAGTTTCCTTTGTCTTTCTCCTTACTCTAAGATATGGTAAAATGAAGGGATAATATGGATGCGCCAATGTAAAAATATAAAATAAATTGTGATGATTTTTCAACTCTGAAATTAATTTACTTTTTGATCTGACCAATTGAATTGTTAACATTTGTTGTGAAACATATGATCCGAGAAATAGAGTATGAGTTCTACAATAGAGTGAGGATCACATTTGATTCTATGAAGTAGAATTGCATTCATGGAATTAAGTGCAAATAAATAGGAAAATATATATATTGATGGGTGTAGAATTGTAGATTTTAGGGTGACAAACTAAAATCCCCAATTCGATCTTATTGTTTAAGAATTAAAGTGAGAGTTAGGCTTCAGGTGAAGGGAAGTGGGAGCTCTGGAGTGGGAGCCAGCATCCTCCTAGCCTAGCCACGGATTTAGGGACTAAACCTAGGATTAGCCAATAATTTTCAATAACACTGTATCAGAGTAGAAAATTAAAACTACTCCTATTTGGCACAATACATATTAAAACCATTTATCTCATCTTATTTTATCAAAATCTCATTGTAGTGGGAAAGATGTTTTTTCACGTAAGAAATCTTCATCACATAAACATAGTTTAATAGTTTATTAATTAATGTTTAAACTTTCCATTTTAGTTTTGCTAGTAATTATAATTTAGTTCTGATAATATCTTAACATTAAAAATTAGTGACAATAATTTTGTTTTATTTTCTGTGAATTTTTTAGTTGATTTATCATTTCAAATTTAAACCTGCCTCATGGGATCAATATTTGGGGCTTAAATAGAATGTCCTTTATTACCTGATAACGATACGTAGTATACTTGCGTAGAATCCCAACATTAATTGCTTAAATGTGTTATTTATAAAAGATTGCATGAATTTTTTGGTGTTGTTGCATAGCGAAGTCAACTTTATATATTTTGCACAACTATATTTCTTCGTGGGATCAAAATCCTCCCAGTCTAACCACAAAATTAGGGATCAAACTCTGGATTTCCTGGGTGACAAACCCATTCTACCAGTCAACGAAAGATACTTAACGAAATATTATACAATTTGATGTTCTATAGGATGAATTTTGAAATGATACTTTTTTTCTCAGGATGGCTAATTAGCCAGCGTCTTTGACTGGGTCCAAAGATTTGTTACAAAAGTAATTTTAACAAAATGAGATTTAAAAAATTTGCACCTTTAAAACTTCCGTTTAAATTTTTAATTCCGTAAAGTTAAATTAAATAATATGCTTGCACATATATAATGTAAAATCCACTTAATAATAATTGTTATTGTTATTGTTCTTGTTTGTTTTAAATCTCAGCTTTCTGATGTTTTCTTATTTTTCTGCAGAAAAATGTCGTGTCAGAAGCTGATTTTCTTTTTTAACAATGGCTTGAACCACACAATTGGTAGAGAGAAGGCAGCCTAGGGTACTACAATGACGACCTGTCAGATGAGCACACACCAGGGGTACATCACCCCTCTCAATGACGACCTGTATACTAAAATTAGAACCTTCCAGTGCCAGACATTAGGAAATGTATTACAATGGAGCTTTGTCAGCAAGAAAAGATAAAGGGTTACAGACAATTATACTAGGTAAAGTGGGGATTGGTCTGATTTTTGTCACACCAAATCAGGGAATTTTAAGGTACTCCTAACACTTGATGGAGCCATGTAGTAATAACGAAACAGAGTATGAAGCCTTTATCACCAAGTTAGATTTGACAATATCAATGGACATAGTAGACATTGCCATCCACGATAATTCACAACTCATTATTCAGCAAGTTATAGAACAATACAAGATTTTGAAGCTAAGATTCACAGAATATCACCTATATACAATGAAGTTGTTGGTACAGATCCCTAGTGTGACACTATATAGGATTCATCAAGAAGATAATGCTCAAACTGACGCATTAGCCAAGCTTTTTAAGGAATTGGCATATCCGCTGGAGGATTCCATTGATATTACTGTAGATGGACATAAAGTTTTGTCAAAGATTGACCTCGATAGCCTACACATGCTTGGAAAGGAAAAAAAAGATAATAGTTACAGTAATTGATGATACTGAAGATTGGCACAGGCCATTAATAGAATATTTGTAAAAAGGAAGGCTGTCAGATGACAAGTCGAAAGTGTATCATATGACAAGAAGAGCTCTATCGTATGCTCTATTAGGCAATGCCTTTTATATAAGGTTTTTCGATCATATGTTGTTGCGATATGTGAGCAGAGCAGAAGCATAAGATATTGTCAAAGAGGTACACGTTGGATTATGTGGTGCTTACAGGTCAGGGCCAAAGATGAAGATGTTGATTAAGAGACTCGGATTCTACTGGCTAGCAATGCTAGTAGATTATATTAATGTTGCAAGAAAATTTCACTTGTGCCAAGTTTATGAAGTGGTCTTACACCAATCCCTAAATGTGTTACATCTGAGTTGTGGCCATTATAGTGTTGGAGTAAGGATATAATGGGTCCGATAGACCCTTTGTCTTTGAAAGAACATAGATTTATTCTTGCATCCATAGAGTACTTCTTGAAATGCGCAGAGACAGTTGTGTTACAAGAGGTTACACAACACCACGTTATTCAATTTTTTAAGAGTCAGATTGTCTATTGTATCAGTGTCCCGTGTAAGGCTATTTTTTATAACGCGATAATTTCAAGAGCCCTAACGTCAACAGCTTCGTTAAATTACATTGCATAGATTGGAGGTACTCTATGATTTATTACCGTAGAGCAAATGACCTAGCTAAATCTTTCAAAAAGTCGCTCATGTGAATTTTAAGGGAAACATCGAACGAGAATAAAAAAGGATGGCACAATAAGTTATAAGAAGATTTGTGGGCCTACCAGACAATATTCAGAACTCTTACACATTGTACACCATATGCTATTGTGTATGACTCTAAGGTCATACTCCCATTGGAGGTTCAGCTATTGTCTCTCAGAGTTGCCATCACCAACTATATTAAAGTGAAAGACAATGCCAACCTTCGACATGCAAAGTTGGAAAAACTTGATTGAAAATGATTACAAGCATAACAAAATTTAGAACTTTACCATGCAAAGATGATTCAAGCCCATGATAAAGCCCGCACGAATTACCACAACTCACACTTTGCACAAATTTCACAAGTCTTCATGGCCTTTTCATAAAGCTTCTCACTCTACATGATATTTCATGAAATTTTTAAGTCGGTGTAGGTATTCTGATTCCGTCCAAAAATTTTCTTGCATCCCATTCACTTTTTCCACATTTCTGACATTTTTGCTACCTCTTGGGTCAGATGTGAGTCTCACTTCTTTCCTCCCCAATTTAGCAGATTTTTTTTAATCAGTTCTTGAGCTGGATGTGAGTCTCAATGCTTTCCTTCTCAATATGGTCATTTTATCACTTCTTATGTTGGATGTGAGTCCCCGAGCTTTCCCTCCTAATGTTCCACCCCTCGCTAACCCTTGAGTTTGATGTGAGTCCTCGAGTTTTCATTCTCAATGTAGAAAATTTGATATTCCCAGGTTCAGTACCTGAACTTAGATACCCTTCCACTACCATTGGGTTGGATGTGAGTCTCTGAGCTTTCCTTTCCAATGTAGCGCATCACCTCTTAAGTTAGATGTTAGTCCCCAAGCTTTCTTTCCTAATGTGACATTTTTAGCACTTTTTCTACCTCATGTGTTTGATGTGATTCCTTGAGCTTTCCTTCCCAATATAGCTCGTCACCTCTTAAGATGGATGTGAGCCACGGAGCTTTCCTTCCTAATGTGACATTCTCATCACTTTTGTAACCTCTTGGGTTGGACGTGAGTCCCCGAGCTTTTCTTCCCAATGTAGTTCATCACCTCTTAGGATTGATGTGAGTCCAGAGCTTTTTTTTCAAACATTACATTCTCAGAACTTCTATTACATCTTTGATTGGAGGTAAGTCTCCGAGCTTTCCTTCCCAATGTAGCTCCTTACCTCTTAGGGTGGTGTGTGACCTAGTGCTTTCCATCCTAACGTGACATTCTCAGAACTTTGTTTACCCCTTAAGTTGGATGTGAGTCCCCTAGCTTTTTTTCTTAATGTAGAAAATTTAATATTCCCCAGGTCAACATTCGCTACCTCTTGGGTTGGATGTAAGTTCCCAAGCTTTCCTTCCCAATCTATCTCGTCACCTCTTTGGTTGAATGAGAGTCCCCGAGCTTTCATTTCTAATGTGACACCCTTCGCTACCCCTTGAGTTTGATGTGAGTCTCCGAGCTTCCCTTCTCAATGTAGTGAATTTCATATTCCTGAGGTTAGTACCTAAATTCTGATTCCTTTCCACTGCCTCTTAGGTTGGATGTGAGTTCTCGAGCATTCCTTCCCAATGTAAGTCGTCACCTCTTAGGTTAATTGTGAGTTCCAAAGCTTTCCTTCCTGATGTGACTCCTTAAGCTACCCCTTGAGTTGGATGTGAGTCTCTGAGTTTTCCTTCTCAATGTAGCAAATTTGATATTACTAGGGTCAGTACCTGAATTCTGATTCCCTTCTACTATTTCTTGGGTTGGATGTGAGTCCTCAAGCTTTCCTTCCCAGTGTAGTTATTCACCTCTTAAGATGGATGTGAGTCCTAGTGTTGTACTTCCTAACGTGACATTCTAAGCACTTTCATTAGTTCTTGGCTTGGATTGGAGTCCCTTAGCTTTCCTTCTCAATGTAGTTTGTCACCTCTTAGGATGGTTGTGAGTCTCAGAGCTTTCTATCCTAATGTGACATTCTTAACACTATCACTACCTCTTGGGTTGGATGTGAGTCCCCAAGCTTTCCTTCTCAATGTAATACCCCTTCTCCTCGATTAGTTTTTGAGTTTAAAGTGAGCCTCTGCGCTTTCCTTCTCGACTCGGTCTCTCTATACATTCTTAATTCATGAAAATTTATTAAAAGATGAAATTAAATAAAATTTAAACTAAAATTAAACCTTTTATCATTGAGTCAAATCTTCACCGCGATCGTCAGTTTACTTGATTGCCTCCATAATTCCATAAGAATAGCCCTTTTTAATGTTTTAGCGAGCACAATATCATTTTGCCAATTTGGGGACCCACCTTCATTGATTCCAATTCGAAGGAAAACTCATTGATCTTGGTGAGAGTCTGTGAATACTCCCCAATAAAAACCTTCTTCACTTTCTATCTTCTCTACTATGAGCATTATGGCTTTTGCAGTTTTGTTGGTTTATTGATCTCTTCGGCCAACGCCAAAATGTGCAGTGTGCATGACCAACACTCCACACCTAATTGCGGTCCATTTGTTGACCTCACTTTTTGTTGAGCTCTAGTTTTTCTTCCTTAGAAGCCTAAAATTTAGCAATTAGATTTTCCTATTGACTATTCCTATAGGACAAGTAAAGGAACCCTCGCTGTTAAAAGTTCTAAAACTCATCTTTACTAAGCTTGAAGTTCCACATGTTGGATCTAACCTCTAGAACTTAGTAGGTGGAACCAATATGAGGGAGCTCAAGGAGAGTCCTTATAGAAAGTCTAACCTTAGGGTTAGTCTTGGGTGGTGTGGTTTTGGTCTTGCACACATACACTTTCAATTTTTCCATAAACCCTTAACTAGTCATGCTTAGCCTGATTCCCTACTCTTTTGGAAACTCTTCTGGATGGTCCCCTGAAACCTAGCCCAAACCCTTAGCCCTAGGCTATGGTTTGTCTAAGACCAACACATGGAATATCCAAAATGGGAGCTCCCTTGGTTTCATGGCACCATAAGTGTAACTTTTATGGTTAGCATCTTCAATTGATGTCATACCAAATTTTGGCCTTATGCCCCCATACTTTCTCTAAAATACCAAATTACCCTTGAAACCCTAAAACTCTCAAAAATTACCCAAATTACGTAATTTTACCCAAAAATCATTCAAACCCTTTGAAGCTACCTAAATTGCCCAAACCACCTAAAAATTTTCAAAATAACCAAAATACACCCAAATTTATCAAATTTACCCAAATGTCCCTCATGGCTCAAAAATTCCCAAAATCTCCCAAATCATTCCAAACAGTCCCAAAACTAATCACAACCATCCATTGGACAAAATTTGAAATAATTGACCAATTTTGACCAAAATTCCAATTTTACCCCTAAATGCCTAAAGTCCCGAAATCACAACCAATTTCCACAAAATTGATTTCAAATTTTCTCAATTTGAAATCTAAACTCAATTTGAAATCTATTTCGGTGTCCAGTGAAAGACTATTTTTGATAATGGGACAGATTTCAAGAGCTGTAACATCAACAACTTCATTAAATGACATTGGATAGATTGGAGGTACTCTATAATTTATTACTGCAGAGCAAACAACCTAGCTAAAGCTTTCAAAAAGTCACTCATGCAGATTTTAAGAAAAACATCAAACGGGAATAAAAAAGGATGGCACGAGAAGTTATAAGAAGCTTTGTGGGATTACCGAACAATATTTAGAGTACTTACTCAGTGTACACCATATGCGCTTGTGTATGAGTCTAAGGCCGTACTCCCGTTGGAGGTTCAGCCATCGTCACTTAGAGTTGTCATCACCAACTATATTAAAGTAAAAGAAAATGCCAACCTTTGACATGCAAAGTTGGAAAAACGTGATGGAAAATGATTACAAGCATAACAAAATTTAGAACTTTACCATGCAAAGATGATTCAGGCCCATGATAAATTACCCGCACGAATTCCCACAACTCACACTTTGCACGAATTTCACAAGTTTTCACGTCCTTTTCATAAATTTTCACACTCTTCATGATATTTTATGAAATTTCTGAGTCAGTGCAGGGATTCTAAATCTGTCCACAAATTTTCTCGCATGTCATTCACTTTTTCTGCTATCTCGACATTTTCACTACCTCTTGGGTCAGATGTGAGTCCCGCTTCTTTCCTCCCAAATTTAGCAGATATTTCTCAATCAGCTCTTAAGTTGGATGTGAGTCCCAGTGCTTTCCTTCTCAGTCTGGTCATTTTATCACCTCTTATGTTGGATGTGAGTCCACGAGCTTTCCCTCTTAATTTTCCACCCCTCGCTAACCCTTAAGTTGGATGTGAGTCCACGAGCTTTCCCTCTTAATTTTCTACCCCACGCTAACCCTTAAGTTGGATGTGAGTCCTCGAGCTTATGTTCTCAATGTAGCAAATTTTATATTCCCATGGTTAGTACCTAAAATAGAAGTCCTTTCCACTACCATTGGGTTGGATGTGAGTCTCTGACCTTTCCTTTCCAATGTATCGCATCACCTCTTAAATTAGATGTTAGTCCCCGAGCTTTCTTTCCTAATGTGACATTTTTAGCACTTTCGCTATGTCATGGGTTCGATGTGAGTCCTCGAGCTTTCCTTCCCAATGTAGCTCGTCACCTCTTAAGATGGATGTGTGTCCCCGAGCTTTCCTTCCTAATGTGACATTCTCATCACTTCCGCTACCTCTTGGGTTGGGTGTGAGTCTCAGAGTTTTCCTTTCTAACATTACATTCTTAGCACTTTCGTTACTTCTTCGGTTCAAGGTAAGTCCCCGAGCTTTCCTTCCCAATGTAGCTCTTCACCTTTTAGAGTACATTTGAGACCTAGAGCTTTCCATCCTAATGTTACATTCTCAGAACTTTCATTACCCCTTAAGTTGGAAGTGAGTCCCTAAGCTTTCTTTCTCAATGTAGTAAATTTGATATTCCCGGGGTCAGTATTCGCTACCTCTTGGGTTAAATGTGAGTCCTCGAGCTTTCCTTCCCAATGTAGCTCGTCACCTCTTAGGTTGGATGAGGGTCATCGAGCTTTCTTTTCTAATGTGGTACCCTTCGCTACCCCATGAGTCGGATGTGAGTGTTCGAGCTTCCCTTCTCAATGTAGTAAATCTCATATTCCTAGGGTTAGTACCAAAATTTTGATTCCCTTCTACTCCCTCTTAAGTTGGATGTGTGTCCCAGAGTATTCCTTTCCAATGTAGGTCATCACCTCTTACGTTGGATGTGAGTCCCGAAGCTTTCCTTCCTAATCTTACACCTTTCTCTACCCCTTGAGTTGGATGTGAGTCTCTGAATTTTCCTTCTCAATGTTTAAAATTTGATATTACTAGGGGCAGTACCTGAATTTTGATTACCGTCTTCTACCTCTTGAGTTGGATGTGAGTCCTCAAGCTTTCCTTCCCAGTGTAGTTATTCACCTCTTAGGATGGATTTGAGTCACAATGTTGTACTTCCTAATGTGACATTCTAAGCACTTTCATTAGTTCTTGGCTTGGATATGAGTCCTTTAGCTTTCCTTCTCAATGTAGCTTGTCACCTCTTAGGATGGTTGTGAGTCTCAAAGCTTTCTATCCTAAGGTGATATTCTCTACACTTTCGTACCTCTTTGGTTGGATGTGAGTCGCCAAGCTTTCCTTCTCAATGTAATACCTCTTCTCCTCGATCGATTTTCGAGTTGAATGTGAGCCTCTGTGCTTTCCTTCTTGACACGATCTCTCTATATATTCTTAATTCTTGAAAATTTCTTAGAAGACAAAATTTAATCAAATTTTAACTAAAACTAAACCTTTTAACATTGAGTTAAATCTTCACCACGATCGTCAGTTTCCTTGATGGTTGTCTCCATAAATCTATAGGAATAGTCCTTCTTAATGGTTTAGCAAGCACAAAATCATTTTGCCAATTTGGAAACCCACCTTCAATGAGGAAAACCCATTGATCTTGGCGAGAGTCTGTGACTACTCTCCAATAAAAACCTTCTTTACTTTCATTCTTCTCTACTATGAGCATCATGGCTTATGCAGTTTTTTGGTTTATTGTTCTCTTTGGTCAACTCCAATACGTGCAGTGTGCTTGCTCAACACGCCACACCTTTTTAGGGTCCATTTGTTGATCTCACTTTTTGTTGAGGTCTAGTTTTTCTTCCTTAAAAGCCTAGAATATAACCATTAGATTTTCCCGTTGACTATTCCTACAGGACTAGTAAGAGAACCCTCAACGTTAGAAGTTTTAAAACTCTTCTTGACTCAGCTTGAAGTTCCGCATGTTGGATCTAACCTCTAGCACATAGTAGGTTGAACCAATATGAGGGAACTCAAGAAGAGTCCCTATAGGAATTCTGGCCTTAGGGTTAGCCCTATGTGGTATAGTCTTGGTCTTGCACTCAAACACTTTCACTTTTTGCATAAACCCTTAACTAGACATGCTTAGCTTGATCCTCTTATGGATGGTCTCCCAAACCCTAGCCCAAACCCTTAGCCCTAGGCTATGGTTTGGCTAAGACCAACACATGGAGAATCCAAAATGGGAGCTCACTTGGTCTTATGACATCGTAAGTGTAATTTTTATGGTTAGCATCTTCAATTGATGTCATACCAAAATTTAGCCTTTTTGCCCCCAAACTTTCTCTAAATTACCAAAATACCCTTGAAACCCTAAAAATCTCAAAAATTACTCAAATTATGTAATTTTACACAAAAATCATTCAAAAAGCTACCCAAATTACCCAAACTACCTCAAAATTTTCAAAATTCCCAAAATACACCCAAATTTGCCAAATTTGCCCAAATGACTTTCATGGCTCAAAAATACCCAAAACCTCCCAAATCATTCCAAACACTCCCTAAACCAATCCCAACCATCTACTGGACAAAATTTAACATAATTGACCAATTTTGACCAAAATCCCAATTTTACCCCTAAATGCCTGAAGACCCCAAATCACCACCAATTTCAACAAAATTGATTTCAATTTTCCTAAATTTGAAATCTAAACTCAATTTTTTTCATTTCTAACCCAATTTCAATTTCAAATCCCAAGCCAAATTTAAATGCCCCAAATTGACTTTAAGCCAAAGCTCCACCATATTGAACCTCATAGACACTCAATTTTCCACCCAATTGAAACTCAAATGCCCGATGAAAATTCCTTATATCAAATTGACCATTTAATTGGACTAGATCTTAGCTCTAGATAAGGTTAGAACCCAATTCAAGCTAAACCCCAAACCACAATTTTTGAACCCAAGCCCTAAACCCACTTGGAGCCTCTTGGTTAAGCCCTTCTTGGACCACCAAAACTCACAATTAGACCCTAAGGACAAGTCTAGATCCTCCTAATCCACCCTAGATGTTCCATGGACCAAGGGTCCCATGATTTAGGATATTCTTTCTCATTTTTCTTAAGTGACCTAAGCTTGAGCACAATTGATTAAACCCCCATCCTAATCACCATGAAACCTTCCCCTTGGTTCCCTGAGCCACCTAGCCACTTTCGTTGCACTGGTCAGCCACCCTAAATACGAGAAAACCCAAAATTGAGAGAGTCTCCCCGTGTTTTGAACCCAATTAAACCCATCCTATGTGGCTAACCTTGATTGTCCATTGGTTTCATTCAATCCTCCACCTAAGCTCCTTTCTCCATCCCCTTGCTTGTTTAATTCAGTCTTAAATCCTCTATTTAAAACACCCCCTTTAGAGCTAAAAGGAGAGTGATCCCATTTTCTCAAGGAGAGTCCTCTAAATTGTTCACAGAGCCTCTTTGAGCCTTCGTAAGATCATTCCAACCATTTTCCCTTACTGAAATCCACCTCCTAAGGTTAATTTTGAGTTTAAAATTTATTTCCTTTTCTCTCACTCTATAAAACTCCACAAAACTCCAAATTAAAAAATAATTGAGCTTCCTCAGACCAAACAAGGAATTCATCCATAAACACCCCCTCTGTTGAGCACTCTAACCCACTTTTAGACCAAGGTCGCATCACCTGTTGGTTAAAATCATACCTAGACCTTATACCAACTCAAACCAACACTTTAGGGAGGTTCATTAGACTCTACTAAAGTTTCAACAAGCACCCATTTGAGGCCTCACCTCTTGGGCTAAGGTATAATTAAAAAACACTAAAAATTCCTTCAATTTTATCAATTGTGAAGAGAATGTTTATTTCATATGTATATAGCCATTTGGATGTGTTTGTCAAGATTAGATGAAGCTTGACTTGCTTTAGAACACTGAATTTAATGTTTGTTGGCTTGAAAAATATTAGTTTGTATTAGCACATATTTTATATATAAATGTGAGTTTTGTGTTGTTTGTGAAAGTTGTATTAGTGTGATGTTTATTTATGCTTAGAAAGGTTTATTTGAGTCAAATAGAGGTTGACGTAAAGCGATACGGAGCAGATTTCCAAAGAAATCGAAATTCGATGAATTTAAGCTCTAGTGCATGATGCACCAGAGCCTTGGCACATGATGCGCCAAAAGTCTGAACTCGCCTTATTGCCTAGAAAACCACAAAATTGCACAGACAAACTCCATTTTTGCTACTTAAGTCATCTCCTACCTAAAGACCTAAGTCCAGGGCATCACATTATGGGCAAAAGAGAAGGATTCGGAGGCTAAAAATCATAGATTTTATCTTCTCTTGGTAAGAGCTTCACTTTAACTTAAAATTTATTTATATTCACCATGGATTTGGGAGATCCAAAATTTGGAATTTTTTATGAAAAAGCTTGAAGAAAACTCATGGTGAAAAGCTTCTTACCAAATAATCTCACTTGAGGAGTTATATTTTTGATTTAGTGATTTATTTGGACTATATTTGGATTTTCGTAGAATTTTCAAATGACTCCCCGAGTTAAGAGAGGAAGGCCATTTGAGGAATTTGATGCACGAATATTTTTTAGTTTTAAAGCCCAACATAATAACAGAACTCAGATGGAGAAAAAAAGAATTATTCAAGAACAGGCGTTTGCAAACCCGTGTGGTGAGGTCGGGAGACTGATTGTTGCAAGGAACTGGGAAAGATTCTACTACTTCACTGCCATAGCAATTGTCCTGATGGTTTGTGAGTTTTATTCAAACCTGAGGTTCACTGCAGAAGATCACATCTTGGTAAGAGGTAAGCAAGTCAAATTTTCTGATGAAGAATCAATGCCTTTTATGGGCTGAGAAACCTATTTTTTTATGAATATGCTACATTTTGATAACTAATTCATCACTAGAGGAAGTAATTGCATTTTTGATATATGGAAAAGGGGAATGGAAAATTAAGAATAACAAGGTAGTTAACTTCCCTGCTTTCATGTTGACTATTTAGTCAAAAGTGTGGCGCAACTTCATTTATGTCAGATTGTTGCCAAAAAATCACTTAGCTAATTTTACTAAAGGCAGAGCTGCACTAAATTATTGCATTAAGAACATGAAGGCAAAAGATGTTAGTGCACTTATAGTTCAACATGCTCGAAGTATAGCTGGTAGTTCTACAACTAGAGGTTTGGGACACCCTGCCTTGATTTTCACTCTATGTAAATAATCAGGAGTAGAATACCATAGAAATGAAGAAATATTACAACCAGAGAATCTGATTGGGAGGCACATGATTCAAAGAGTAAAATCATTTGTTGAATCAAGAAATGGAAGAAGGGATAGGCCCTCTACATCTGCTGCAAGGGCATCTACTTCTCGATCTACATCGCTTGAATGTATTATAGACCAACTAATGATTCAACAATTGGACATAATAAATATTCAAACTCACTGGGAGAGATATGAGCATGAAATGCATATAATGATGAATATCAGTAGAGGAGAGTTCAACATGATATTGATTTTGAGAATGCTATGGTAAGACATCTTAGGAGTGAACCTAATGTGGACTTTACTGCTTGCCCTAGTTTAACTCCCTATACTCCCATTCAAAATGATGAAGAAGAACATGATGAAGAATCTAATGAAGAAGAGGAGGGAGATCAAGATTGATATTTTATGAGTTTATTTTAGTTTGTTTTGACTTGTGTTTGTTGTATATGCTTGTATTGTGATGTACTTTCAATTGAAACTTGTTATAGAAAAAACTTTTATGTTGTGCTGTGAACTGAATCTGTAATAGTAACTGTAGACTTTCACTTTTTCTACATTTTTAGTATTTTCTGTTTAATTTGTCAGTTTAATTTTTTCAATTTTTATATTTATATTTTTAATTCTTAGCTAGTTCTCTAGAATATATTATGTTTTATTTAATGCTTTAAAGCCTGTATATAGTTTTACAGTTAGTATCTGCAGTATGCTAAAACCTATTTTCATAGTTATAAATCCTCTACATGTCAGTTTTTATTTTCATGCATACTGTTTTCTTTCACCAACTAAATTTTATACTAAAAATATTTTTAAAATCACTTAAGAACTTAAGTTTAGGGGAAAGAAAAACCTATTTTGAAAAGAAGTAGCCTAAATTTTATTTTTCCTCAATAAACTATATATTTAAAATTAATTTAACATGATCTAGGATATTATGATTTAAAATTAAATGACTATACTTTTGTTTATAAATATTATGGTAAATTTAGGTAAAAGTTTTTAATAATGAAGGTCAGTTCTAAAGTTAAAGATATTTGGTATGATAGGATAAGACTATGTTTTTCTATTTAAAGTAAAGAAAAATGTATTTTTGAAGTGTTAAGAAATTTAGAGTTTCATGTAAGAAGAAAAGAATGAGACTTTATGAAAAATCATAAACTAATATGAATTTTAAAAATGAAGAGAGATATAGAGTTTTGACTTTATGAAGTGGATAGTGAAATTATTAAAGGCTATCCGGATATAGTAATCCTCACTTAAAAAAGAAAAAGAAAAACAAAAGAAAGGATTGAAAAGATCCTAAAAGAAAAAAAAAAGAAAAAGAAAAGAAAAATAAGTGACGAGAAACTTGAGGAGATGCCTAATAAAAAATTGGCTTCAATTGAATCAACTTAAGGAAGGAGTTTTATTACATTTTCTAAACTTGTATTGGATTGTTAGTAGCATTCTTAGTAAAGTTTTCATGTAGTTATTTTTCATATGAATGTTCTAAATGTCCTTAATATGACAAATTGCAATTCTTCTTGAAATGAATAGAGATTCAGAAATCTTAAATTTGATTACTAAATATTCCTAGACTTAGAGTTTAAATTAAAGTTATTAAAGGGTTTTTCTTAAATTTTCTTATTCTATTTATTAAACTAAAGTATAGAAGTTATAAGTTAATCTCCATCCTAAGTCCTTTGCTTTTATGTAATAAAAGTGTCACTCGAGGACAAGTAACATTTAAGTTTGGGGGATTTTGATACACCAAAAAAATATACTGATTTAAGTACTTATTTTATGCTTATTCTTGGTGATAGTGCACTTTAAAAATGGGCATTTTTGTGTTTTTATTGCAGGTATATCATTTTTAGGAATTCAGAGCAAAAATGGTATAAAGGACAAAATTTAGAACCAAAACAGTGATTTTAGGATTCTGGCGAATGATGTGCCAAAATCCAGAGAACTGGCGCATCATGCGCCAAAATCCAGAGGATTGGTGCATGATGCACCAAGGATGACTTTTTCAAATTAAGGCGGTTCGAGATGAATTTTAAGAAAATTTTCAAAGGGACACATGTTCTAAACACCTGTTGGAGTAATTCAATGTATCTAGATAATTTGGATGGTTCTCTTATGAAGGGATATGACTTTTCGATCAAATGACACATCTTTTGAATTGAAAAGAGTTGACTTTTGGAGGGAATTTTGAATTCTTTTCCAAAGGAGGCAAACCAAAATATAAGAAGAAGACTTGAAGAGTTAAAAGGGGGTGGTGTGAGAGAGAGAAAGAGGGGGCGTGAGTTAGATATAGAGGAATAGATTTTCTTCTAGGGTTGTAAGAGGAGAGGGAAGGTGAGAGATTTCTTCTTCATTACACTTCTAAGAGAGAATTAGTTATAAGAGGAGAGGGAAGGTGAGAGATTTCTTCTTCATTACACTTCTAAGAGAGAATTGAGAGTCAAAGAGAGAAAGTATTGGAAAGAACTTATAAGGATTTGCTTACGAATGATTTGGAGATAAGTTATATTTTTATTTCTTGTATTTTATAAACTTATTTCTATATATGAAATCTGTGTTTTATCGTATCCTTCTCATGAAATCTGAGTAGTCTTATTTATTCATCTCTTTACTTTGAGATATGGTTTTGTGAATAATAGATTTTGTTTTCCACTATTTTACATTGTAATAATTTGTGATGATTTGAACTATGATTTTCATTTATTTTTTGATTTGGCCAATTGAAATGTTAAAACTTGTTGAGAGACATATGTTCTTAAATGAGATATGAATTTTACAAAATATGTAGAATTAGATTTGATTTCATGGGAGAGTATGTCATCCATGGGATTGGGTACAAATAAATAGAGAAATATACTTGGTTGGATGCAGAATTAGAGATTTAAGGTGATAGATTAAAATCCCCAATTTGGTTCAGTTGATTGGAAACTTATGCGAGATTGTTAGCCCTCAGGGGAGAAAGTAGTGGGAGCTCTAGAGTGGCACCTGTATCCTCCCAGCCTAACTATAGAAATAGGGACCAAACTCTGGATTAGTCAATGTTCCTTATAGCACTCGAAAGAGTGTAAACAATAGGATTGCTCCTATTTGGCACAAAACAGTTTATATATATATATAGGAACTGGGAAAGATTCTACTACTTCACTGCCATAGCAATTGTCCNGATCTTACTTAACATCCTGGAAGGAAGGATTTCTGCCCCTTGGTATCTAAATCAGTGGATCACTGGTATACAAACCTTGAGATTGAGGATAAAGCTATCCCTTTCTCATACTTTTAGGGAGGGTAATATACCTGCCAATTAGCTTGCTAAGACTGGTCTCCATACTCAGAACCCCATCATTGATACTTGTACCACTCCCCATTTAGAGTTGTTGTTGAAAGGAGATCTTGTTGATCTACCTTTCTTCAGAGTTTTGCCACTTTAACTTTTGGGAAGTGCATCCTTACCTTCCTTTTTTGTACCCTTTTTATCTTTTATTAATGTTATAGGAGCCTAGTCTCCGTTTATTAAATATATATATATATATATATATATATATATTCAAATGCTTTCAATTTCTTCACAACCCATATACTCATTGTAAAGGGGAAGGATGCTTTCTTAAATTTAAACTTTCCATCACAACAAAAACTTTGTTTAATTTTTGTAATTTTACTTCTGAAAGTTTAGTATTTAGTTTAATTTGCAGTCTTACATCTACATTTTAAATAGCATTCACTTGAGTAGTTAAATTTCAAACTTCACACTTTACTTCTACTTTTATTTTTATTTTTGTTATAAAATAATTTTTATAATTTACTTTAGGATTTTCCAACTTCTCTATTGAATCGATATCTAAGACTCCATTAGAGCCCTTTATTACTTGAGCAATACGTATATTTGTGTAGATATTAAAGGGAATCTGGCAGTTTAAAAACATTTTTAAAAGATAAATTATTTACATAAAGAGTATTTTTTTGGGATTATATTGCATATTTATTATATATCTGTCGTGTATAATTTTGTAATATTGAAAAAAAATTGCAAAATTGTCTCACTATATTGCCCTGCATCACATACCACCTTAAAATTCCTTATAGTGTCTAGGGTATCACATATTATCTAAAAATTTTTCTTTACCAGACTCCACCCTTAGCATAAAGTTTCCAATCCCTTCTATGAATCAAAAATAAATATCTTTGGTTCAGCTTCACTTAATCAGCCTTTGTTAGAACTCTTTAATGATCACTCTTCTTGCATAAAACCCCTTCATTAGATGGTTGAATCCCTATATTTGGGTCTTTCCCATGAAACATTATTATCGGACTGTAGGTCCCATTGCTTGAATCCTTATTCTTCCATTTGAATTATTTATTAATCTTCAACTTCCTCAATCATGAATGGCTGGTTTCTGATGATTTTAACTTATTAGATTAATTAATAGTTTTCTTTTGGTATTATGATTCTAGTGATGTAATTAAATAAGAGGGCTTGCTCTTATAAGAAATGAGTTCTTATAATTAAAATAAACTTTATCTTACACCCATAAAGTAAGGCAAAAAACCAACTTTTGTAGACTAATGAAGGCTATCATTACCTGGGTGCTTAAGCTCCTTTTTAAAGTAATGTTTTCCTTCTTTAAGAGGACGTGTTATTCTTCAAAATATCTTGCTTGATCATCTAGATAGAAGTCTTTCAAAAAAATATTTGGTGTGTGGAGAGGAACAAAAATCCCTCACTAAAGTCTTTTTTTTATCAACTCCACTGAGGAATGATGTTCCTCTCTCAATCTTTTATAATGGGTTAAAATATTTATCCAACCTTTTCATGGGTTCATCAAACTTATCTCTGAGTCTTGACCCATGTATTTAATATCTTAGTTCTTGCCCGGTCGCCCAAACTCTCTTTAATGAGTAGGGTTTCGGGACATCTCCATCTTTATATCTTCTTAAAATTTTTTCAATAAAACTTTGATCTTAGCATCATTTGATGAATTTTTTAGAGATTTTATTTTCAACTCTATTTTGATATATTTCTACACACATTACAAGAAAGATGCTCCTAAACTTATTTTGTTTCTTGATAATGGAAATAACCAGGCTTTTTGCTCAAGTTATCGTAACGGTGAGTCATCATCAAGTTTGGAATGGGTTTCAACAACTTTAGATTTTTTACATTTGACATGGAATCCTTTCCTCACTTCAACATTGAATCAGAAGAAGACTTTCAATTGTTGAAAAAGAGGGTTATCAAGACAACCATTATTATAACTATCAACATTGTTCTTTGATGTGTAGATATATATGCTAATATTTCCGTATGATTTACACTTTTTTATGGATGAGATTGAAATTTAAAGAAAGGCATTTTTATATTTTTTCTTGGAGGAATAATAGGTAATGGAAGTGAGGAAATGTAGAAGAGACTTAGATTGAAGGAGCATATTGAAGAAATGTGCCTAGAAGCCACGATACTGGTGCCTAGGCACAAGACCCATGGTGCCTAGGCGCTCATGCCTTCTACATCACACAAAGAGATTGAAGCCTATGCACCAGTAACTGCTAAGAGCACTTTTGATAGTTCAAGAAGCCTATCATGGAGAGTTGTGTAGGAGGTTGTGGAGTGATTTTTATGCTAAGTAATAGAGTCTATATATAGCCTTGTATCAGAGAGTTAGATGGATGCATGAATGTGTAGGGATTGATGAGAGTTGGTTATTTTGAGGATTACCTTGTTGTAGAATCCTTCTACTTCATCTAGTGCAGAGGATAGGGAGAAACTTTAGGAATAGCAGCCCAAATCCAAGAAGAGTCTTGGTTAAGCATCTTCTGGTCATTGTAAAGGAGAGGAAGATAAATCTTATTTTTATGTATTTTTTTATTTCATTTGTAAATATTTGGATAGTGGATTTCTCTTATTTTAATGAATTTGTGTGGTGTCTTTCTCATGCTTCTTGAATAGATTTCTGTTCCTTACCTTGTGATGATTAAGTAGGATTTATAGGACTAGAAAATGCTTTTAAATTACTTTTAATTATCAAATGTTATGATTACCTTTAGATAATTATTTTCTTTTCATTCTGACCAAGTGAAATGTTAAAATGTGTTGTGAATCATAATGACTTGGGAGAGCTATGACAAAATCAACTAGTTTAGTACATTAAAATATGGGGTATAGGTTGATCTGCCTTGTAAGGAGATTCAAATATTAGGGAAATATATTTTGATTTGATAATGATAGAACTTAAGGAATTAAATGTGGTTTAAACAATCTTTTTAATGAACTTGAGAGTGGGTAAATAAGAGTGTTGCTCTTTTTTGTCACAAGCCTATTATTATAAAATTTGTACTTTATATTTCCTATACTCCACTTGCACCATTACATGAGAGGGTATTTTTATAACCTGATATTCATCAATTCAAACCACGTTATGTAGGATTACTTTGGTAGGATTTAAATTTATCATTTTCTTTGCCATAGTAGATTATATTATTGAACTTAAAAGTGTTTAACTATTTTAGCTAGGACTAAAATAAATTAGCTAGAGCATTTCCTATTTGGAGTTACCTTGTTCTTTGTTGGATCAACATTTCAAATTCTAACATCTGCTATTACTGATATTACACGTGTACTTGTATAAATCTCCAATGTGTAGTAGCACCTAGAAGCAATATTCAGTTATTGGCGTGATTTCTGGGGAACGACGGTGGTTTTGACTTGGGAAAATTTTATTTGAACTTGGAGGTCTTAGATTTGAAAACTTGTGGTGTTAATTTTTTGTGTTGTACTGTTTTTAATGTTTGTCTTTTGTTAAAATAAAAAAAACCATAAATATTTTGAAGTTTGTTTGATTTTGTGTTTGAACTTTCAGAATTTGGAGTTTCTAGTTCTTATATGGGTAGTTCAGGAATTACTAAACTTGAACCTTATGATTTAGAGCTAGAGAGAATTGTAGGAAAATTAATAAACTAAAGATCCTTGAACAGCTCGTAGAAAAGATGGTGAACCATCCACTAAACAATCCAGAGATCCATGAACCAAGTCATGAAAATTCAGATGCACATGGACCTTTTACTTGACAATGTAACATTTAAAAAAATATAACATATGAATGAAAATTTATTAAAGATGATAAATGAAATCTATGAGCATTTTTTTTCCAATTGTACTTCTTTTATCTTTAAAATGAAAAATATGTTATTTTCATGTAAACGATATTTTTTGAAGACCCCTCCCTAATTTAGGTTCTCTAACACTCTTGGTTCTCCCACAAGTATACGTTTCATATAAGTAATAACATATTTTTTTAGTATGGAATATCGATCCCATATGGAGTTAGGGGGTTAATGTTGTAGAATATGTTCTAGTCTACTAAATCTAGTTCTTAGCTTAGAACAGAGATTAGGTTGAAGATAAACAAACTAATATTTCAGAGTTGCGATCAATTGTAAATGTTAAATTCTACAATATTAGATTGTGTCTTCTACAATAATTATGATTATAATACAAAAGCTTATTGTTATAAATGAAGACTTAATAAAGAGCTTTTGAATGAGAAACTAAATAAATGGTTTGTATGTACTCATACATAATAATTCTAAAATTGGGAGCCAATTAATGAGAATAATGACAAACTTGTGCCAACATATACTATTTATATTACAAGGATAGCCTTAAAAGCTTTGGTGGAGGTTGAGTTGAATTATCATGAATGATGAGCCCTAATTAATTCTAATCAAAAGATATTACTATGATAATATGTTATTATTATAAAAATAATAATTAAATTATAAAATATTTAGGGTAAGTATAAAGATTTTAATTTGTTTCATTTGGGGCTATTAGATGATTTATGTAATAAACAATATCTAAAAGAAACTAATAGTGAGTTAGATGAAACAATAATTTATAAGCATGATTAATAATTTTATATAAATTTAATTTTTTTTTATTGTTTATATGTTATTCATTCTTTTACAATTAAATTTTATGTTAATCTTGGCATTTCTTTTATATATTTCCTAACCAATATTATTTGTAACACTATTTACAAATATTATTCTTATGATGGTAAAGATGCTCATTAAAAATTAATATCATCAATTTTTAGAGAATAAATAAAAAAGATTATGTTTTATCATACTAACCTTCATTATACCTGTTATTGTTACTCTAATAACATTACTTAGGCATTGTTCATTATACCACTCATCATTAATACATGCCATTTTTTATTCCCTTTCACACTTTTTTCCTCCATAATCCATGTAACAACAATATATATTATCAACCATCTATTGTGTAATCTTAATATTACCCATCGACACCATAAGCACATAATATAAGGTCATTTTCTTTGCTAGCATCTGATACCATCTATATGGGGCTTATATGATCATCCAAAAATATAATAGAAATTAAAGTGTCATTCTACCTCATAAGAGCATCAATAGTACATTGAGTCTAAAGAGAAATTATGAGCATTAATTAATGATATCTTCATAAGATCATGCAGATTTTTATTATCAATATGTTGTGTTACTTAGGTTTAATCTTGCCAAATTTATCACACAAAAACTAAAAGATGTTAGAAAAAGTAAACAAATTTAAGGTCCCTTGTATATCATAAAAGAAAGTTTCGCTTGAAGTTTGTGATATATAACTTTGAAAGTAAAAAAGTATTTTTTTTATATTCTTAAACAAAATAAATTTAATTTTAGCATGCTCATAAATTAATGTATGTTTACTAGAAGAGCTTTGGCTCTAACTACTTCATGATCAGAATAGACGAAACTTTGATTAATGTGGCTAAATTTACTTATGCAATATAATCATTCGTATCTAGAAGCCTAAAAATGAGCTATTATGGGTAGAGGAGGGAGTATTGATTGCCCTATGCAAAGCTCACAAAATTTTAGAATATGCTAGAAAGAAAGTGCACTAAAAAAAAATTTAGCTTTAGATGGTAGGGATATGGATACTATCTTCCATAATAGAAAATTAGTTTCACCTAATGGGCATCAAAAAAATAATAAAAAATGTAAATTTATAAATAATTTTATAGTCATCCATCTATTTTTAATTTTATAAATATTTTTCTAGAAGCAAATATTGAATAAGGATCCTATTATAGTGGAGCTACAAACACCCATAAAATAAAGTTAGATAAGTAGTGGATTGATATGCATGAGCTTTCGTCTATTCTAATATTTCATCATTAAAATTTAATTATTTAAAATTTGGCAAAAACCATATTCAGGTAGAAATTTTTATACTTTTTAATTTTGGACTTTTCGAAAAAAGGAGATAAGAAATAGATGATCCATGGAGCTCTTAATATATAGTCAAGGCATTGTAAGAGAGTGATCTTTAAGTGGATCATCTCAATAATCAAATTTTGTAATCAAGAGCAGTGCAAAAAAAGAAAAGAAGAAAGTGAGGATCGATGGATTTTGATCCAAAGATATTTATGATGCGTATTACTCATGTTTTTCCTATCTTGGCAATGTAGGAGATACAATAGAAAAAATGTTTGGGATTCCAATTGTTTATTATTACAATGTTAAAATATTATTGATGAAGTTGTTTAATAACGGTTAAGAAGTTAATTT